>JAXGGA010018428.1:0-22109 GCA_038373865.1 Uloborus plumipes
TAAAAGCAAATGATGTACTATACCAGTTTGTTTCTTTAATGTACTAAGAGGGTTTGTTTCTTCTGCTTTACATTGTAGGTTAGACTGCGAGGACTCTTGCTTGGCACTCATAGATGTTTCCCTGACACTTTCCATCTGTTGATTCTGGAAACCTATATTCACCAGGTCTTTCCAGGACTGATGCGAAGAAGGAACTTTTAGAGCATTTTTTTCGAATAAATTTTCGAAGAATGGTTTACCTGAGGAACTCTCGGAAGTTGCAACAAACCCCCCAGATAGATGTAAGAGCGCTTCTTGGGCCTCTTGAACATTTTTCGCGTCTTCTTCCAAACGACACCTTGCAGAATGACTCAGCAATGGGCGAGATTCATGTCTGTTTTGTTGAATGCAGTTTAGGTAGCTCTGACCAGCTTGATAAGTGCTGAAATTCAGCACTTGCTTTCCGGTATTGTTGCATGGCGAATTTCCTAAAGGGTTGTTACTTGGTAATGATTTCTCTACGGGTTTTTCCGGATGTGCTTGTATATTGACAAGTTTTTCTCCGAATATGTGTTGATTTGTAGCTTTTAACGGTTCTTGGGGATTGCCAATGCTCACGGAATTCAAGTGTAAATTTTCTCTCGCATTCACGTTAGGATGAGCCACTGTTTTATTGACGCCATTTTTTGATGGGTTAATTGGAAAAATTTTCCTGCTTGTGAGATGTCAGCGAACAATTAAACAGTTTTTGAGCTTCTTTCTTACCTTCTGTGGAGGCTTCAACAATACTATTCTGTGGCATACTTTTACTGTCGGCAGTTGCTTTTGGATTAGTCCTGCTTTTGTCTACTGGACTATTTACCTTTTCGTAAGGTTTGACAAGTTCCTTTTTTTATGAATTTCTTTTGAGCACCGGTATCTGAGAAAACATCGTTAAAAGATTTCGCTTCTGAGAAGTCGCCGTTCATTATGGTTGAGTCCCGACTGTCATCTTTGTCATCTTTAAGGCCATTCGATAATTTAGTTTCATCATCGTCCGTATCGCTTTTGTTCGAGAGTTTTGTTTGTGCGTTTGGAGCGGGGCGATGATTTGCTTTGTTCGAAGTACCTTTCCCATCGGTGGGGCTCTTTGGTTTAGCTTTCTGTCCTTCATTTGAATCGTTTTCAGTGTCCTCCAAGTCGTATTTCACCCCTTTGAAGCTGGCGTTCAGAGAGGAGTGACACGGACTGCTGCTGTTGAGTTTAGAGCGCTTTTCATTTGACATGTTGGGATTCGACTTTTTCAGTTGCTTTTCAGACCCTTTGGAATCATTCTCTTTAGCTTTAGCAAGGGGTGAGAGTGCGCGCCGAACGTCTTTGAACTTGGAGGAACAGCGTTCTTCGTCTTTGACTTGGCTCTTTTTAGAGCTCGGTGATCGCGTCGACTCTCTGTTCGAGGATTCTTGAAGTTTTTTTGGGCCGTTTCTCACCATTTTCTTTCAAGACACTGTTGCCAGAATCTGAAAGGGGTAAATAAATAAATTAGAATTATTAAGATTTGGAAACTTACATATGCAATTACAAAAATACCTTCTTTTATTCTTAAACTAACAACTTTTGCATCGAAAAAAGGAATTTTCCGTAACCTTGACTCTCGAGTACATTAAATTATTAGAACATTTTTGTTTTCTTAACGTCGTTTTTAAGTAAATTTATAACACAAGTATATAAATTATTCTACGATGTTATCATGATCGATTTTACTGCATAGCAGCAATGTTTAATTGTTACCGTCGAAATATTATTTCGACCGCAACGACTGAATGCGAGAATATAAATTCTAATCTCTCTAAATGTATTAAAGATTATTCGCAAATGCTTCATGAAGTCCTTTGAAGCCGAAGTTACTAAAATACACCTGAAAGTTATGCTAATTGATTATTACATCGAAGAAAAGCATTTTCTAGAGGGTTTCTTTGTGGTCAGGGGTGGATGCAAGGAAGGGGTGATGGTGGTGACCGCCCTTCCTTTGGTTCACCTGTAATTGTTTCGATACTGAAGTTCAAAAAATGCAATTTCACGCTAGTTTTAATGAAGCCGGGGGAAGAGGGTTTGGGACTCACCCTAGCAAATATTTCGGAATTAAAGTTCGAAACTTTTGTGACCAATACTTGGAAACCTGTACGCATAGTAAAAATTGAATGAGAAAAATCAATCGTCCCTTCCTTGAAAGTTTCTGGATCCACCCTTATTTACGCTCACACATTTTCGGATGAGTCCTGAATCGAGACTAGAGTGATTTTTTACTATACAACATGGTGGTTAACAAAGTGTGGCGAGCTTACTTTTCGAAGCGCCCTCCTTTCTCCCGTTCTTTCTGTCTGGGGATTCTTTGGCTCTCATCCCGTTCACGACACCCTGAGCTTTGCTGGCAGACTTCATCTTCTTGGCGTCGGTGCTTGGCGATCCATTGGCGACTTTCCCTTTCTCCGGATCCGCAGCAGCAGCGATCTTGGCGTGCTCGGCGGAGGCCGCGCGCTTAAACTCGGAGCGCCGTGTTTTTGCCAGCGAGGATTCGTAGCCCGAGTTGTCGAACAGCTTCCGTTTTTTGGCCGCCAGCGGACAGCCGGCCACCCTGGAAAAGTAAAAATATGCAGTGGCAAGGGACATAAATGTGGTGGTAGAACATTTTTGCACCACATGAGAAATTATGATTTTCATAGTTGAGTTTTTTTTTCAATTAGAAGAGGAAAATAAATGTAATTTAATATAGAACTAAGGACTCCTTCGAATATTTCTCGTGGAAGCTTAAGGTAAAGAAAAAAGTCATAGCCCAAAAGTGTTCACATGAAAATTAATTTCCGAAAAGGAAATAGATAACGTGTGTCGTATCACGCTTATAAAACTTTTTGTTTCTTTATTTTTGGTGTTTTCAAAATCTTTCTGCATGTTTGGAAAAACTCTAGAGATACTATTTGTTCCTTAGTGCCTCCCTGTTTTTGGGCACACGTAGTTTGAAAAAAAAAAGAAAACAAATACATACAAATTAATAAAAAAAAAGTTTTGTCACGTACTGAGTTTTTTTTTATTTTAAATTTTTATCTGCTTTGTTCAATTGACACTCAATTAATCAACTATTGAAAAAGAAATTAACTTTGTCGAGTACATTGCAAAAAAAAAAAAAAGTCTTTCTGCGAGAAATTATTCAATGTGGTTGCGATTTAACGAAGTCTGGTCTTTCCTGGCAGTACTTGGTGTTGATTACAAAAGAGCACTTACGTTCTGTGTTTGGCAAACTTCCCATTGACGTGACCAGACCCATCACAGCCTCGAGTGGGACAGCTGAAAAGAAAAATGCACAGCTTAGACAAACAATCAGATACAGTTAGCTAGAGAGAGAGAGAGAGAAGCCAGATTTGTTAAGCAATTATAAAGGCAATTTTTCAGTTTAACCAATGGCTTTAAGTGTCATTTTTAAAATACATTTTCAAGTTTAGAAGGGTGGATCCCCTCCACTCTTTAGATAGCAGTTTTAGATTCTAAAAATATTTTAAAAGAATTTCAAAAAAAAAAAAAATAAATATATAAATAAAAAGAAAGAAAGATGTTATAAGATGCCAGACAAGTTTTTGAATCCCATATAATAATAAATACGTACGAATTTAAAAAAAAAATTGATTTGAGTATAGTGTTTGTTAGTCACGAGTCAGTCAAGCGTCTTAGGCGTAACACTAAGAGATGGAGCGAGGAGGAGAAAAGTCAAGAAAATAGTATTCATAATTATATATTAAAAATAATAATTTATATAGAATCATAGCACAAAACCCTGCTTCTGCAGCCAGTGCGTGACGTAATGGACCCTCTTTTATAGCACTCAGTTACTTTTGAATTAACCCAGAAACCATGTTTAAGCTACTTTTCATTCAGGTGCAATAAGCCGGCGAAACCACCACGCGAATAACTTTAATAGCTCATTTTCTCTTTAAAAAGGTATCATGCAAGATATCACTGACATGCTAACAGAAGATTGGCAATAATGGTTTTTCACACAACACATTACTAACTATTAAGGTTTATTGGCCGGTTATAGAACCCGGTAATGCTTCAAAAATGACGAAATCCTGATGCATATTCAATTGCAAGGAACATTTTGTCAAAGGGGGGAGAGTAATGACTCAGACAATTCTTGTGAAATAACCAGTTTGACATAAAAAATTGAAACTTCCTGGCAATTCTGACATTTGCATTTCGTCTTTAATTTAAAGTGCTCAATTTTCTGCGTTCATATAGTAAACAAATCATGATAGTTTAATTTATTCTTGTCTGGATGCTGGAAATATATGCAAGACAGGGGAAAGATGATTCAGAAATTTTCAAAATGAAAGTTGTCTCATAAAGAATGTGCTACAATATCTTCTTATGTAAACTTTTATCAGTATTGATTTGAAATTTTTTCCGGTCTCAATAAACACTTGTTTGAACAAGGAGCATTAAAAGATAAAACTTTCACTGATGAATTCAATTTTGTTTGAAGTATACGGTTGACATCGTGTTGGCAAGTTCACCATTTCGGACTTACAAAAATTCAAATCAATTAGGGAAATACGAAAATAATTTTATTTAAAGGTAATTAAACGCTTCAAAAAATGAATCACTTGAACATGCACTTATATTGTCTCTATTATATACCTAACATTTGTATTTTTCAAAAACTTTTGTTCATTAGCAGCTGGTTTTAAAATTTTGGATATCTTCATCAATAAATTTCTTTTTTTTTTAAGTGCAAAAGATTTCTGTAATTTCTAACACAGTACATTTAGTATTTAGACTTCCTTTAGTTGATTATTATGGTAGCTTTGGATGTATGTAGTATAGTAGTGTTTGTAGGTAGGTTTCCACGTCTGAACCAAAAATTATGTTTGTCATGAAACAGTTGAGTGTTACAGTTAAATATTAGTCGGTGGTCTTCTAAAAATGGGCAGAATTAGTTCAAAAAATAAATGAATAAATAAATTAATGAATTAATTAAAAGGAAACGTGATTCTTGCGAAAACGTCGCGTCTAAAGAAGCAGAAGGAAGGCCCTCACGCGTTGTATTCCTAGTGTCAGTAACGTAACGGTAACACGGTAGCGAGTTCAATTCTTTTTCCCTATCTCAAAAGTGCCTAACACGCCTGAAGAAGTTGGTTAAGGTTCTTGATGTACAATTAATAGCTGACTGTGTAAAGGTAAAAATATTAGAAACTTGAAAATCGCTAAAACATTTTTAATAGTCGGTTAAAATATCCATGACCATCTGTGCGGCAAAAACAATGCACCTGCTCTACAGATGAACAAAAAACTACCACACACATCAAGTGGAACCAGCCTTTATCGTTGCTGAGGGCGCCACCAGCACTTGCATAATTGTGACACTACAGAAGTCTTTACTTAAAAAAATAAAATAAAAAAAAAAAAAAACGACGAAGGAAAACCTCTAAGAAACTGACCAAAAATAAACGTTTACAGTAACGATGCAGTTTTTTCTTCAGTATAGTTGCAACTATAGGTTTTTTACTAAGCAAAGTTACTTACGCTGTATCGCTGCTAGAAACTTTTCTAAAAGCTCAGTTTCTTAGAAACTTTGTAGTAAGTTTTTTTTTACAGTATAATGAATAACCTAAATTCAAAGAGAAAGGGAAATGCTTACCAAACAGTTTCTTGTGATGAACCTGAAAAAGAAAAAAAAAAAAAACAATGTTTTCGTAAATGCGCCACTGAACGACACTAATATATTCAGAAAAAGGGAAAGAGGTTACCTGCGGGACCTCTGGATCTTGTATTTGGCCGAGAATCGTCAACCTGAACAAAATGGAAAGGGTTAACAAATTACTATTAATTGCTTATAATGATATAATGTTTCATTATTTAAATATCGAGTGAAAAAAAATTATGTTTTTCCACTTACAAAATACCTAGAAATGCTGCGTAGCATTAGAAGTTGGAGCTCGACATAATTTCCCCAGATTCTTAGTGAGTGGTAAACATAGAAAGCTTTTCTTTTTTGAGAGATTTAATAAACATCATAGTCTTTTTAAGAAATTTTAACGCACAACATTGATAATGTCCTTTCGGAATAATAAAAAATTCTCGGTTAATTATTAATAGTATAAGTATACTGTCGTCTAAATTGACATTAAATTTTCGGTGGCTAGAAAATCCTAAGAAAAGATCTTGTCGCTATAAATTGTTCTTAATAATTATGTCACGAAAGTCAATGACGATGAGGAAAATTACACCTCTTGTTAACTTTCTCTGCAAAATGCATCAATTTTATTTATGTCTGGTGATCAATCTTATAATGCTACAGTTTTAATATATTTCTACTGTTTATAGTATCTTATGACCACAGATAACACTACCGATAATAAGTATTGAATTAAATGAAATCTAATTCTTCTGAAACTTGTGTATCGAAAACATCCTCAGCAAAGTGTTTCAAGTTGTAGCTCAAAAAAATGCCCCAGTTGTGAATGCTATTGTGTGGCGAGCATATTTCAAAGCACTAAATGACGTTGTGCAATAATTTCAATCCGAAAACTACTACCGGAATAATTGACACCACCTTAACTTCATGGTAAGTTCAAAAGAAAACATTAGAACAAGCAACAGAAAATTTGATGTCAATGACTAGGTTTAAAAGATGAAACTTACCTTGCTCATTTAGGTAGAATAAGACCTGAAATGAAAAATTGACAAATATGAGAAAACAAATAAACACACACTATAGAAATTAAGTGAAATGAAGAAAAAAAATGGAGCATTTATGACATTCATATCACAATTTAGACCGAGTCTGAGGAAGGACGAATCCTCAATTGATTTAAGATCTTAATTTGCATGGCAGTTCAGTCCCTGTGCACTGAAAAAAAAAATAGACTGTTATTTTTACAGTGTAATACTAGTAGTAGAGGTTCCGGTTTAAAACTTTAAAATTAGCAGCTCTTAATTACTGATAATTTTTCAGTTTATTCCTGTGCATTTTACAGTTTTAAACTGGAACCTCTGTTGCCATAAAAACAACATTTTATTTTTGCAGTGTAATTGTTTTTATTTTGCACTGATTCTTTATCGGTATATAGGTACAATAGGACTATATAGGTACAAATATTAGCTTTGTAAAATATATTGCTTTTACACTTTTTCTTCAAGCTTTACGTACTTTTCCTGGATGCTATTAAGCTTTTACGGGAAAAAACTACGTCGATGTAGAGAGGTTCTAAAAAGATCAATTTTTTTTCGCACACAATGAAAATGTTCATGAATAAGCTATTACAACCTCTCTCTATAGAGCATGGCTTCTATAATTTGGTAGTTAGTCAGTGAAGATTGTGGATACTTTTTTCAGAGTTCTCGAATACAACTTCGACTTACAATCCAGTGAGCTTTCTGCTCGTAATATCTAAAGCCGTGTTTATCAAAGTAAAGCGCACGTACCACTAAGAGAAACTCTGCAGGATGTAGTCGAAGAATCAGTTATTTTGGCTTTTATGAATTTCCGTTTTACAATATCAACTTTTTCCATTTCCGTTTTAAGCAAACAATATAGCTTACTGAATCTCACTTTATCCTGTAAATATTTCTTAATCAATAGCCATTGGGATTGGTAATTCCGGTTCCGTGCTCTTTCTTACTTTCATTAAATAACTTCTGCAAAAGTAACCACCTATCATAATTTTACTTTGCTGGCCAAAAGTAGTGTAAGTTTGAGGAATCTATTTAATTTTTTTCAAGATACAAGGCAAACAATGGTAGTTTTCAGTTGAACTCATTTTTAAAGTGCTAAGTCAGCTTATTGTGTCCTAAGGTTTAAGGAGATAATACGTCAAGTTGGTATCATGAAATATTTATATATAAGAATGAATGTATGTACCTATGTACGTATCTTTGGAACCTATGTATGTATGTCATTTATAGACCCAAAAACTACCCGTCAGATTTCGTTAAAAATTTCAGTGCGTTTGTGTCCTCAATGGGCACATCAAGCGACCAATTAGAAAAAAATTCTTTTTTTATTCCAATTTTATTTGAAACTTCCTCCTTAACGCAGATTTAACTGGCCACGTTATCACAAAAAATACCTTCCTGGATTTCGCAAGTTGCATTTTAAGCTGCGCGAAGCCGGGCATATCCACTGGTAACGAAATAAGGGTTGCAAAATCTCGTAGATTTCATGTTTCAAAGAGCTACTATTCAGTGTAAAGAAATGAATGTTGCTTTTACAGTATAATACAGCTAATTTTATAGTACTAAACTGTAAAATTGTTAATTTACAGTAATAAACGGTAAAATTGCTAATTATACAGTTTATTACCGTGCATTTTAGTTTTAGGCTGGAGCCTCTGTAGCCAGTATTATACTGTTTTATTACAGTATAATACAGCTAAATTGTACTGCAATAAGCTGTAAAATTGATAACTTTGCAGTAAGAAACTGCAAAATTGCTAGTTTTGCAGTTTATTTTACAGTTTTAAATTGGAACCCTGAATATTTTTTTAAAATATTGTATTTTTTAGGAAACTAAATAATTACTCGTGCTCAATAAAACAAGTACATAATGACTTGAAGCAAATTTAAAAAAAACTCAAGCTTGTCTTTTTTCTGTATAATGTTATGTAATGGTAATAGTGAGTGAGACTTTTATAACTAATTTACTAAGGCTTTTCTCTTGATCAGGGTATTTATTTGCTAGTTTGAAAACTTCATCTCTGATTCAAATGTAATAAAAATCACATATCAATACTCTTCAGTGCAGTTTAACATTTAAAAAAGTATTAATAAATGTTATGCAGCAAAAATTAAAAGTTGATTCAGAAATGCTGAAGTATCTTTTCTACATAATGAATATTCTATGCAACAATGTTTTTTTTTTTCTCACAACTGATAAAATCCTCTTTGGGGCCTCAAACAGAAAACAAGGTAAAAACAGAGCTACAAATGACATACAAGTTTCTTCTCTACACTGCAAAGAATAAACTAGTGTTTTTACAGTATAATACTGGCACCAGAGGTTCCAGTTAAAAGCTGTAAAATGCACAGTAATAAACTGTAAAATTAACAATTTTACAGCTTATTACTGTAAAGCAGCAATTTTACAGTTTATTACCACAAAATTGTATTATACTGCAAAAATAACAGTACAATACTGGCAGCATAGGGTCCAGTTTAAAACTAAAGTTCACAGTAATAATTTGCAAAATTAGCAATTTCAGAGTTTATTACTGTAAGGGCCCTGCTCCACATTGACGTAAAGCAGAAAAATAAAGCAGAAGCGTAAAATGGTTTAAATGGTGTTCCTATGGAAAGTACCAGGATTTTCAGTTTCTGACTTCGGTTTCGGTCGCGTTTTCTGCTGATGTGGAGCAGGGCCCTAAAGCAGCAATTTTACAGTTTATTAGTTTAAAATTAACAATTTCACAGTTTATTACTGTAAAATTAGCAATTTTTACAGTTTGTTACTATAAAATTAGTTGTACTACACAGTAAAAACAACATCTATTTTTAACAGTGTATTACACTGAAGAACACGTTCCATGTAACTCCGCACCCCGTGTATTCACTTTTCTTTCAAAACGAGCGACCTGAAACTTCCTTTTCGCGAAATTCGCATCATTTCGAAGACGAACACAAAAGAATCAATCATTACCCTTACTATCCCCTTATTTACCCGTTTATTTATTTATTTACTTATTGAAATTATGACCAACAGGAGAATGCCGCCTTTTGGAAACAGAGTCCCATTATCGTTTGTCCTCCAGTGCCGATGTTCGGAATGGGCTCCGAGAAGTGATTCGATAAAAGCTTTTGTCGCTTCATTCGTTAATCGGAGAAGGTGGTTGCCATGGACACGCGCCCTCCCCCTCCTCCCACTCGCTCCCATCTTGAGAGAGATGACGATGCTATCGAAAGAGCTTAAACTTGGATGCTGGAAAGGGGAAATTGAGAATGCTGTAAGGATAACATTTCGTTATGATATCGTCATCTTTCCACGCATTCCGATACTTATTTCGCAGTATGCTCGCTCGTGGTATCAAACCTACATTTCGTAATAGAAAAATATATATGTATATATGTGGTGTGTGTGTGTGTACAGGGTGTCCCGTGTTAACCTGCACTGCAAAAAAATAAGTTGTTGTTTTTACAGTGTGATACTGAAAACAGAGGTTTCAGTTTAAAACTAAAAGTGCAGTAATAAACTATAAAATTAGCTATTTTATAGTTTATTACTATAAAACTAGCAATTTCACAGTTTATTATTGTAAAATTAACAATTTTACAGTTTATTACCATAAAATTAGCTGTATTATACTGTAAAAACAACAGTGTAATACTGGCAGCAGAGGTTAAAGTTTAAAACTGAAAAATGCAGTTATACATATACAAATATAAATGCGACGACCAGCAACAGGCTCTGGGCCCAACACGGCTGGTCCTAGTCAAATTATAGACCCCAATGAAGATCAATGGCTCTCTTAAAACTATCTACTCCCTTGCTCCTTACCGCCTCTTCCGGTAAACTATTCCAAGTTCCCACAACTCTGCTAAAGTAGTAATTTTTCCGAATTTCCAGGTTAGCCTGAGATTTAAACAGCTTATAACAATGACCTCTTGTCTTGCTTTCCGGGCAAAAATTTAACCCTATAACATCTTTCATTTTGATAAATTTAAACAACTGAATCAGGTCCCCCCTGGTTCTCCTTAGCTTAAGACTATACATGTTAAGCATTCTAAGTCTGGAATCATAGTCAAACTGTACATAGTCAACCAGTAATAAACTGTAAACTAGCAGTTTTAAAGTTTATTATTATAAACTAGCAATTTTACAAGTTACTACTGTAAAACTGCTGTAAAATTAGCTCTATTATTCTGTAAAAACAACATTCATTTCTTACAGAGTGCAAGGCCTTTATTTTCGCTGCCGTTCGTCCTAGATGCATACTTCTAATTGCAAAAAATTCTCAAAGTGAAGTGCAGAGTTTTGAGAAGTTTGAAGAAAGAGAGAAAAAAAGTAGTCAAAAAATACGAAATGTAACTTTTCATACGAACTATTCAAAAACTCATTGTTTTTTAAAGTTTTGAAATACTTTTTTTTTTTTGCGATTTCCTTCCTTCCTAATGAAATTGAATGGATGCCTTGTAAGAGGTTTCAGGACTTATATATTTCTGATTATATAGGGTGAAGCTGAAGAGAGGGACATTTTCGGGAATAGGTAGTACACACGAAGAGGAAGGGGTAGAGAGGCGTCACATTCTTAATGTGATTCCGAAGTGTATATAGCTTATTAGTCACAATGTTTATCTGGAAAAGAAAACATCGGATGTTTGTAGTTGTGACGTTTTTTAATTCGCAAAGGTGCCAAAATACAGGGTGGTTATAAATGAACGGGAGGTATTTGGAGCCCTCTAACACGCGAAGTACTAGGCGAAATATCGTCAAATTTCATGGGCGTACATATTAGACCATGGGTTTTCGATTTCTGAAATTAAAAAAAAAAAATAGTTAAAAAAATCGCCACCAGGGGAAACTGTGGCGCTGTAACAGTGCATTATTCTGATTGTCGAAGAATTATAATGCTAAAATATACATCTATTTAATTCGCAAAAATGCCTTTTTTATCACAAATGTAGTTCAAATATGATCACCTTTGTGAAGTTGCAAGAACTGGATGCGACGCACAAGATTTTCCACGGTAGCTCGTAACTTATCAGAATTGATTTCTCTGACTTTTAAAGTTACAATATCTTTCAAAGTTGCTATATCTGAAACACGTCCTTGCACTTTTCAACTATCCCAATAACCAAAAATCACATAGATTGAGATAGAGCAACCTTGGAGGCCATACCGGAAATTCTACGGCAGTCATATTAAACCTCATTTGCAAATAACAATCATTTTTTCTTTGCGAAAAGGCTTTGCGCAGCATTTTTTCAAACTTAACTCGTGATGTTCAGAGTAATACACTGTTACAGCGCCAAATTTTCCCCTCGTGGCGATTTTTTAAACTTTTTTTTTTTTTTCAGAAATCGAAATCGCATGGTTTAATATGTGCGCCCATGAAATTTGACAATATTTCGCCCAGTACTTCGCGCGCTAGAGAGCTCCAAAAACCTCACGTTAATTTATAACCACCCTGTAGAGGAACGGGTAGTTACGCTGACTGTGCCTTTGAAATATTTAGGGGGTACGTCGCTTCTTTTGGAGTTTATCCCTGAAAATCGAATAAGTCTATTATTGTTGTGAAGCGGGGTTTTCGTTAACGGACTTACAGATCTTAATTATTTTCCATGGGGACATCTAATGAAGGTTCACGTCGATAAGCCTAGAAATTTGCAAGAGTAGAAAGATGTTACCACAGCACAAGTTAGGGTAGTTGATATCGACTTGTGTAAGAGGGTGGTTCGGATCCTTGAAGAACGACTATAGAAGTGCATCGCAGAAAACGGAAGTTATCTGTAAGAAACTATTTTTAATTTAAAAGAAATTTAATTTCGTGTTTCATGCAAGTATTTCTTTATAATTTGTTAAATGGTAACTCCTGCCATTCTGCCTCACTCTGTATATTAGAAAAACGGTGTTTCATAAGCTGGTTTTGCTACTTGACTTTAAAAACTTCATTCAGTTCTTTAAGCTTAAAAACATTACATCTGGAAATGATTTAAAAGTTACACGTTAAAACTATAGTTTATTAACACTTCAAGCAGTAACGATTTAGGGAGGGGGAGGGCGAGCCTCTCCCAGAGAGATAAAAATAATTTTACAACACCTTTAACTACTTTTTAACTTCTTCCTAACTCGAGAAATTTTTTTTAAACTATTTCTTAAAAGAAAAGAAAAAAAATCACACGCACACGCATACAAAGCATATTGGAAGAAAATGGTTTGCTATAGGAGAACTATTGGTTTGCTATAGGAGAACTATTGCAATCAGGTTTCAGTGAAAAAATAACATAAATCTCACGACTTTCGAAATCAACGGTACATACTATCACGATTCGTTGATTACTTCTTCCGTGACAGAAAAAAAGTCGCCGGGGTTTTGACAAGGTTTCTAAGTAATATCATGCATTATTCTGCTAATGTGGTTGAATAATATTGAATAATTTAGCATAAGGTTTAGTAGTTGAAATTATATGTGAAGTAAATTACTATGTAACATTTCTGCTCTTTATACTGTATTAATTTTCTTTGGGGTTATTTTAAAAACATTTTAAAGGAATCACATAAGAATTTTTTTTTAATAAACAATTATAAGTGGCGGGAAGAGCACTTTTTACTTTTCTGCATCCCTCCGAAGAACTATTTCTGTTTTCATCCCTGCCTACAAGAACAGAAATTTTTTTGCGTCAATAAAAGTAATGTTATCTGCGAGAAGACGTTAAATACGGAAACAGTAAATCGGTGCTTCACTGTATATAAAAGAATACATAAACGATAAACAAATAAGCGGACAAAAGCTTTTTTAAAATATAGTTGGGAGATAAAAACATGAAACCGTTTTGATTTTCAAATTCGCTTTTATGAAACATTTTTTTCTTCTTTTTTTTGTTGAGAACAGGAGGCGAGAGAGTAGCAGATTTAAAAACGAATAGGAAGAAAAAAAGGTCGAATTTTTGTTATCTTGTTTAGTTCTAATTTCTTCGTTATCTTTTAACGGCTTAAACTTTCGTCGTTATTGTTATTACTGGCTTGAAACATTATCAGAAGTAAATTAACTGCAAAAAATGAACTGTTGTTTTTACAGTATTATACTGGCAGCCGAGGTTCCAAATTAAAACTGTAAATGCACAATAGCAAACTATAAAACTAGCAATTTTACAGTTTATTACTGTAAAATTGCTTAGTTTATTTCCGTAAAATTTAGCTGTATTATACTGAAAAAAAAAACAGTATAATACTGGCAGCCGAGATTCAAGTTTAAAACTAAAATTCACTGTAATAAACTGTAAAGTAAGTACTTTTACAATTTATTACTGTAAAATTAGCAATTTTACAGTCTATTACTGAATAATTGGCAATTTTTAGTTTATTACTATAAAATTAGCTGTATTATACTGTAAAAACAGCATTCATTTTTTATTTTAGTGTATATTTATTTGTTATTGAAATTTTCATCAGTCTAAGTTTTAACAACGTCTTTTTATTAATGTGGAGCTACTGACTTTAAGGCGAACGGAATACACATAAGTCCAAAACAAGTTTGATTCCTGCTTGGGTTTCAAATGAGATTCTCCAGTAAGTCTCAAAAATTCAAAAGCGTCCGACCATAACTGGCTAACTTTTAGGTACACCCCCGCTTCGAGCGGCCGCAGTGATTACGCTGGAGTATCGATTCGAAAAGTCAGCATTTACTTCCAATTCTCTTCATTCGATTTCCATCTTTTCCACCCCCGATTCGATTTGGATCACTTTTCTCGTGTAAATATCGCGTCCGGGCGTTTTCCTCTGAGCGGATCGGTGGGGGAAATGCCGCAAGCAAAGCGGAAACAGAAAGAAAACTTTGAATTTGTTTTCGGACAGATTAAAGGTTTTGCAGTCAAAAGACGAAGAAAGATTGCTGTTTATTTTTAACCAATCATTTCGAACATTCGTATAGCCTACTTTCTTGCAAAAGGAAAAAAAAAAGGAAGAAAAAACTTCTCTTAATGTTCGAATAGAGTTACCGGTTAACCCGGTTGGTTGATTGATGACGTCAACGGTAAGTGCGGTGAGTGCTTGTAATGTGTTTTCATTTACGATTGGTTAACCGTTAGGTCTATTAGAACGCGTGCGGTTAGCCTTCGGTTCAACCGATGCAACTGGTAACACTATTTGACCTCAGTTTAAGTATCGTTGAAACAAAAAAAGGAAATTATTTGATGCAAAAATATATTTTATTTAATTCTAAAGGCGTCTATCCGGACACCTTATTCTCACGCGTTATTTTTTAGAAAACTACTGGAATTTTGAATATAGACTGGAATTTTGAATGAAGTTTTTGCTTCAAGGAATAGAGAGAAGTTATTGTAAAAAGTCAAAATACATTTCTCCGTAAAGTTAACATTGGTGAAGGTAAGATATATTGATGGATTCAGTAAAGTCAGAGTCCTCTATTTTTCACCCAAATAAATAAATAAATAAATAAAAATTTGCAAAACGTTTGATTTTTAATAATGATGCGTAGAATGATCTGTAATTTTTTTTTAGTTATAAATTTTCGGCACTAATTTTAGAGAATGGAAAATTTTCATTACAAATTCTCTTTTTTTCAACGATTAAAAAATAAAATGAGTTTTACTGAAACAGCTCAAAATTTGGTACTTTTATTAGCTATCGTAAAAATAGTTTTTGCTATGCTTGATAATTCATTGTTTTACCTATTCGAAATGGAAATTGTTATATCAAGGAAAAATATTATAATTCAGATCTACTGTAACTAATTTCTCCTACGTTTCTATCTTCGGTACTGAGAAGAAATAAAACTTTAGTCAAAAATGTCCACAGGAAATATACCTAATTAAAACTAGTTGTTTCGAAATAGAAAAAAAATCTATAATAAAAATATTTATGCTACAAAAGCTTGTGTCAAAAACGTATGATGAAAACATGAGCATGTCTGTTTCAATTATTCCCAAACAGTTTAAAAGATTAAAATAAATATCGTGTTTGTACTAATTAATAGTTCTATTTTTCCATAGATATACTTAGTTTTCAATTTGTTTTGTTGAAGTTTTTATTTTTATTATTTATTTTATATTAATATCAATTATATTTTTAACAATTCGCAACCCAATAAACTGAGAGAGAGAGGGAGGTTTATTCAAAAATATAATTGATGTTACTGAGCGGGAGAGTAGGCTTTTTTACCCAAAGAAAATTTTTTTCATAAACTTAAACCATACTTTAAACTTAAAAGCAGTTCACTTTGTGTTAAAATGAGTAAAAACCCGAAAAAGTGACGTTTAAAAACACAAATAGATGAAGTTAAAATTGGCGAACATGTTTCAAAAGCATAAAGCTTCCTTCTTCACCGCCAAGCAAGAAATGGAAAGAAACAAAGTGCCGGGAGAGTTTAAATAGCAAAGGAGCAAAAGCTAGGCCAATCAGGTGTCAGCGTGTGCCGAGTCCTGATTTGGCGTTGCGTTGTCAGAAAATTTAAAAGCATGAAGTAAAATTGGCGAGATGTGTGGAACTGCAAAAGATTCGTTACAAATATTACTTAAATTTTTATGAACATGAAAGGCCTCTAAGAAATCCAACTCGCCAACAGTTGAAGGTCTGCAAATAATTTTAGCTTCGGAGAAAACAAATCTATGGCCATTTCCCAACAGTGTTTCGCGATTGAGGATTTTGAGAGTTCTTTCTTTTTAACATAATTTTCATGCTCCTTTAACCTAAATTTTAGTGCCCTTCGGGTCTGTCCGACGTAACCAATTTGACATTCACATTTTATATGATAAATGCCCCACTGATCAAATGGTTGGATGGGGTCTTTTAACTTGTAAAAAGTTAGTTTGTTGATGGGTCTGTAAATGACATGAAAATCGAACTTGCTGAGTATTCTGGAAATGCGAGGAGAGATAAAAGCATATGGAAATACAAGCATTTTTTTTGAAATTGGTACACTAATTGTAATATTTTGTTCCAAGTCGAAACATTAGCTTGGTAATTATAAAATAACAAAATTCTTGTTATAAAATTTTAAAATTTAATTGTAACCTGCAAATATTTGGTGAATTATTTATTTATTTAATATTAAGTTTTCATTTTTATTTTTAATATTTTATACAATTAATCAAGTTTGGGCGGTTTAAAGTGGATGGGGTAAGTGAAGTAGCTCATTTCGTTTGCTAATTCAAATATTTACAAAATCACTTACGTATTCATTTATTAACTAATTCATTTACATTCTTTCATTATATAATTATCTTATTTGATCATTCGTTCACTTATTTCCCTATTCATTTATTATTTTTTCACACATTTATATCTCTCGTACCTTAAGGAAATTATTTATTTATTTATATCATTTATTGTTTCATTATCTATTCATTTATTCTTTTACTTACATTCATTTATTAAAAATCTTTCTAATAACCAAATAGAAAATAATTCATTGGATTTCTTTTTCTCTTTGCCACGTAGAAAAAAGGTATATGGCCCTATTTTGAAAGTATAAATTTACTCTGAAAATAATTAAATAGATAAATAAACAAAATAAAACGAAATAAAAATAAAATAATGTATATAGTAAATTCCAAAAAAAAAAAAAATCCAATATGCTCATTCTGAAAAAAAGTAAGTTAACTATTTCACTTTGCTCCACTCGGAACTATATCAAGAATTCCCTGAAACGTCAGCACAAGGGAAAGAATTTTGTCAACTGGTGGTTCAAATTCACTTCAAAGAGCTTATGAAAAGTATTGCAGCATTGAGAAGCACCGTGATGTTGAGAAGGAGCACTTGTTGGTGGGGAGTAAAAACGATTTAGGCGGTTAGACCGGTTCAAAACGCTTTCGCTTGTTGATTATAAACAGTAAAAAAGCAGTTAAAATAAAAAAAAAAAAAATCCTCGGTGAAAGTTGTTTACTCGACGCATCTGGTGGCAGTGCTTCATTTTTGAAGCATCAGCGATAAAAACTGCTGAAATTAAAGTCTCGAAATGAGAACTTGCTGAAATCGGAACGAACCTTTGCCTTACTTTCATGTTAAGTTTTTCTTTTCTTCGAAATAGGAAAATTTCACGAGTGTTTCATTAAGCGAAAATTACTGATAAAGAGAAGAAAACGGCTTAAAGTACGTTTGAATTTTTTTCTTTCTTGCATCTACGATTCTTCAAACCCCTTTCAAAAGTGTGACGAGTCAGCGTCTCTTTCCAATCTTTTTCTGCCATGCATTCTAGACATGGAATTAGTGGAAAAGCTGTTGCTCTTTTCATAATTTCAATCAAAAACACTAAAATCTCAACTTTAGCTTAGAGTCTGCTGTAAAATGCCTTTCGAATAGTTGAAAAGGAAAACGTAAGAGATTTTAAAGAGCTTGTTAGATTTGAAGAGACCATACAAGGTTTGAAAATAGTTTAATATTCCAAACACTTGAAATTTTTCGAGAACTCTTTTTTTTATGCTTAAGACTATTTTTCATCATTAAAATAGATGAAATCTTTTAATTTTTTTTAGTTGTTATGATAATAGATGTCGAAATCGTCAGTGGTGTCTATCAATACAGCCATCATGCTTCTTGGTGCAATTAATTTCTCAATAAGTTGAAGTGGTAATGCTTTTTCTTTCTTTAAATCTTTCTATTTAGACTCCAGAATAGAAGTCACAGATGAAAAACTGACAAATTGAACATTGTAAGTAGCATTACCAAGCCTTGCACTGCAAAAAATGAACTGTTGTTTTTACAGTATTATACTTGCAGCCGAGGTTCCAATTTAAAACTATAAAATACATAGCAATTTACTGTATAATAAGCAATTTTAGTTTTTTACAGTAAAGTTAGAAATTTTACAGTTTATTGCAGTAAAATTTCGCTGTATTATACTGTAAAAACAAGAGTGTAATATTGGCAGCAGAGGTTTTGGTTTAAAACTGTAAAATGCACGGTAATAAACTAAAATTAGCAATTTTGCAGTTTATTACTGTAAAATTAGCAATTTTACAGTTTAGTATTGTAAAGGTAGAAATTTTGCACTTCATTACTGTAAAATAGCAATTTTTAGTTTATTAACCATAAAATTAGCAGTATTATACTGTAAAAACGATATACGTTTTTCACTGCGTAGATCACATGCTGCACTAACTTTGATCAAAAAATAAATATTTTTAAATATCTTTGAAAATATAGTATAAGCAAAATGTAGTGCGAAATGTTTAGACAATTCTGCATGTAAAAGTTCTGAAACAGAAAAAAGATAAATATCTCTTTGTTTTCATGTTTCATTGGAGTAATAATCCTATAATACTTCTATCTTGAATTTAACTGAACTTAGAGAGAAAAATCTAGTTTCAAAATCATCAAAATCATCAAGTAGTTACTTTTTATAAATTGATCACTGCATCGAAAGAGATAAAAATGCTTTTATATAAATTAAAGAATTCCTCAGTTTTCATTAAAAAAAAGTTTTTTCTTTTTAGTTATTTATTTAACACTATTGTTATTATTTTCATTTTCGGAAAAAAGTTACTAGGTTTGCAAAAGTCATTATTTTTTTGCAAACACGATTCTGGGCTCCGAAATAGCAGTCCTTGATGTTCCAAAAATTGATTTCAGATCTCCGAAAAGTCTTCATTTTTTTTAAAGAAATAGTTAAGGCCTTTAAAAATTCTGCATTTCCTAAAAGTGAGCATTTGATGATTAAAAATTAAATTTTAAACAAGGAATGATTTTTAATTTTTAAACGTTTTTAACTTAAAAAGAGTTACTCACATAAAATTGAGTGCTAATTCTTATATACTCTACTTTCGTTTTAATGTTAGATGAAATTAATATTAAAGGTTGAAGAAATACATATGAAAAAGTTAACAAAAATAATTATTTACAATTATTTATTAAAAACGCAGGATAATATTTGCAATTTTAATAAAGCGTTATAACTTTGATTTCGAAAAAAAAAAAAAAAAAATCAAATTTTCGTTTTGATCAATAAACAAATTTTCACTGCACTTTTAAAAATGTTGAAAGTTATAGTATGAGATTGAGAACAATTTTCAATAATCGTTTGTTCAATTGTGTTAAATAATAGTTACAGAATGTGCACCTGTGGGAAAAGTTAAAGTCAATTAAAAGCGACGTATAAGGATCTTCGTTTTTTCATGAACTACGATATTGGTAGAATATAGCTGGGGCTTTTTCAAGGCGTAAAAAAAATCCTTGTAATTTTTATGGAAGACAGGCATTCGTGAGTACTGAAATACAGGAAAACAGTGAAGATCATAATAATCACACTTTCGTTAAACAATTGATTTTCCAAGGATTAAAAAGACGATGTCAAGGAAAGAACAAATGTGTACTATTTTTATTTTGAATTAAAAAAGAACTTCAAATGTAATATTTTTGAAATTCCAATTGTTTCTTTTTTTTTATTTTGCCGACACCAATTTTTCATTCATTTTTTATTATCGTGAAGTTTAATTACATTTGTAAAGCATACTTCCGATTTATAGGAAGTGAAATACTCGTAAACTTAGAAGAACCAGAAGTGAACGTACGAAAAGTTTTGTGTCATAAACTAATTCAAGTTGCTGAAGAAATGTAAGTTTGTACTTTTAAAGGGTTTCTTTTCATTTATGATTTTTATCTCAGACATCAAATGTGTGCTTATTTACTGGGATGTGGAAAACTTTAAATAGTAGCAGCAGCAGCAGCAACCTCTCTTTTGGTGAAAGTAGAGAGAGAAAAAAAAAGACAAGAGAAGAAAAACTACAGCGCAATTTGCAGCTGCCCCCCACAGCATCGATTATTTAAGCTCCCACCACCCCTCCCCGCGCACACGATTTTCTTTTCCGAATCTCTAACTCTTCCCCCTCTCCTCCTACCCTGTTGGAAGAGATCCTCTCGAAGCGGTCCTCCCCCTCCCGTCACCGAAAGAGATGGAACAAATAAAAAAGCACCAACAACAAAAAAGAGAGAACGTTGTGTTCCCGTTGGCATCCGCCGATTGGTCCGCTCCGGCACGGGGAGGGGGCGCGCGGGACGCTTACGTTGGACGAAGTTGCCAATATCGCTATGAACATTGACGTACGGCTTTGCGAGAACTTGACATTTCTTTTAGGGGGCCCTAATCATTTATGAGCTCTGATATACGGAAGTTATGTTGTTATGGTTCCGGCGGTACGCCTACTCGATATGGCATCTACAACGTCATTCTGATAGCTTCCTCAGAAAATGAAATTGTTATAGTGCACAAAAAAAGAAATCTTTTATATGTTTTAAGTTTTATGGTTTGAGTACGTCTCTTAGACTAAAGAAAACAAAAGTATTTTTCCTTATTGTTTTGAGCCCGTTTCGCAATTTTAAAATTAAAAATAAATTTTAAAAATGAATACGAAACGGCAATTTATTGCACCTTTTTAGAGAAACTGAAACATTATTTTGTCTACTAGTTATCTTTTAACTCATCAATAATTCAATTTAAATAAAATGTAATATCAACTAAATTGAAGTTACAAATACAAGACATCGTGTCCAAAAGTACAAATAAAATATTAAAAAGACGTTGAAAAACTCTTATTTTTAATATTTTATTTGTACTTTTGGACACGATGTCTTGTATTTTTAACTTCATTAATAGTACAAAGTTTTCGACTGCTTTTCTTACAAAATCAACTAATTTGTGTATTTCCTATTAACTACTTAATAAATTTATACATATTAAACAATACTTAATAATAATCTATATATATAAAGATGACGGTGTTTGTTTGTTTGTTCGTTCGTTTGTTTGTTCGTTTGTAACCGCTGGCCAGAAGCCCCCACAGCACCTACAGACCTGAAACTTGGCTCAAAAATTCGAACGTACCCCGCCCTCGTGCACCTCGAAGCCCAAATTTTTAATTTCGAATTAGTTATTTTTAAATTAATTAATTAGTCTCATTTTTGGTGTATCCGCCATAATTGAGGGGGGAAAACCTCCCCCCACCCCAAAACATTATATATCGTTGGAAAGGGTTTTTTTTTCTGAAAAAGAAAAGTTTTAGCACGTTTCTGTCCGTTAATTAGGACAGGAGATATTAATTAATCAAATTTAGTCAATTTTCAAGGCTTAACTCTACGCAGAACTGAAACACTAGAGCCATTTTCCTGATCAGCTGCTCTTTTGTCCCTGAAGTTACTTTGTGGTTAAAATTGTGCGTATAGATTTAAGCCTTGAAAATTTATTCAATTTGAATGTTTAATATCTCTTATTTCTTTCTAATTTTCTCTCTTTTTGATTTATTTGGCGAATTGATTTAAACTTTAACATGACTTTAAGTGGAGTTTAAAAGATGGAGCGCATTTGAACTAAAGGATATAATAATTTTAGTTCAGAGGGGTGGGAGGGAATTTAAATTTATTCAGTTGAATTCCTCAAAATTTGGTGTTGCCAAAAATGTCAGAATGGAAATGGAACTATTATTGTTAAAAAATTAGC
>JAXGGA010018429.1:0-22106 GCA_038373865.1 Uloborus plumipes
GCACAAATGTAAACTCTTGACAAAACATGGCAAAATTTTTTGTAATGGCATATTTCAGGATGTTATCAGTTTTGAAAAAAAAAAAAAAAATCTAATTTAAAAGCTTGTATTCTGCAGCTCTATTATCAAAGTACTCATTTTTAAAGGGCTACAATTAAAGAGTGTAAATGCTAATTTCGTAGAAGATATTGTCATCCAAGGTGGCTATTGAATTCCTTCACATGAAAAACACCCTGTTTTCGATACGCTAAAACTCAAGTTCATTAAAAGTTAATCTTCTTATTGTTAGTACCATTAGAACAATCAGATTTTTTCCTGTCAAAAAACTTTTTTTCATGGAGTTTTTTGTATAAGGAGACAAAAAGGGGGCTTCTGAATCTTGCAAAAAAAGTTTTACTACCAGGTGTTGTTAAGAGCCTGCATGCATGCTGCATAAAAGATAAGCAGCTGAAACTCACAAAACTGCTAGAATATATTAACCACCAAAAGTACTTTAAGCTCACAAGATTTTAAGACTCCAGCGTAATAAAATTTCTTGCACACTTAGCCTAAATATGGAAGTTTGTCATGACACACATAATTTCAAACTCATTTTTCATCCCTATATGAAAGAATGCCATTGAAAAAAATATTTTGATAAGCAAAACTCTGCTTTTTCTAATGGTAGTAACAGAAATAAGACTGAAGGTGACAAACTTGAGTGAAAATACATAGTAAATAGGCTATTTTTCATGTGAAGAATTTTGATAGTCACTATGGATGATGACATCTTTTACAAAATTAATCTTTACACTTGACAACTGTAACCCTTTAAAAACAAGTATTTTGATAATAGATTTACAAAATACAAGCTTTTGAATTAATTTTGTTCCGGACTTAAGACAACCTAAAATCCATGGAAAAAAATTCGACTGCATTTTGTAAAGAGTTTACCTTTATAGTGCATAAAAGCAGCTAATTTGAAACTCACGAAATACTAGAATGTACTAGCCACCAAAAGTATTTCAAGTTCTCAAAATTTCAAATCTCCAATGCAATAAAATTTTTTGCAAGCTTAGACAGAACATTCATTATCACACAGTATTTCAAGCTCATTTTTTCGTCTTTACTCAAAAAAGCACTATAAAAACCTAGTTTGATAGTAAAAAAATCTGTCCTTTTTAATAGTACTAACAAAAGGAAGATTGAAATCAACAAACTTCTGATACAGCACATTAAAAAACGGTTATTTTTCATGGAAATAATTCTAAAAGCCACTTTGGATGGTAATATTTTTTTATAAAATCAATATTTAAGCTTCTCAATTGTAACCCATTAAATTTATAGCCTTTTTTTAAATTTAATTTTTTATAGCCTTTTGGTACACTCTTTTGTTCCTTTAGGAGTGCTCTCATGTTATTTTTTTTTGGCTCACCCTGTTGCCTTTTTATGCACACTCTATTGCCATTTTTGGTTCACTCTGTTATTTCCTGAACTATTTGGCAGCTTTTATTTAACACCCTAAAGCTGTTTGAATGTCTCAAAGGCATTACATCTAGCTGCAGTTTCAAGCCAGGGACGTCATTTCAAGTTTTTCCGGGGGGGGGGGGCAAAGGGTAAAAACACAATACAATTTCACCAGAAAACAACAAAAACCACACCCACTTATTTGTAAATACATTGATTTCTTAAAGTCAGGGGGGGGGGCAATTGACCCCTCCTAAATGACGGGCCTGTTTCAAGCCCTATTTTTGTTCTTTAGATATTGTTGAGCTACAAACATAATAGAATTATCTCTCAACAAGCTAAGCACCCATTTTTTTACCCCAGTATCAAATAAAAGAGAAAGAAAGATCCAGAAAGAGTCCTTCATACTGACTTTCATAGGATCCCTGTTAAAAATATTTTTCCTTGTTATTCTTTCAATCCAGAATCAGCACTATGCACAGCTATTTGTTTTAAATCATTTGGAATCATTACAAACTAGCTAGTTGCATTGCATATATTTGCTTAACTAACTTTAGTTTTTCTTTGCAGGGCGAAGTTTGTCTCACTAAAATAAATTTATAGTATGAGACACCCTGAATTTCTACTTTTCACATCTAATAGGAAAGCATTTAACTTTCCTGGAAAAAAAAACCTGGTTTCATTGTTCATTATTTACATGTGCCATGTTTTAAAACAACAAAACATTTTCTACAAGAACACACACACAAAAAAAGAAAAAAAAAAAAAGCAAGAATTGAAAAAGAAATCAACAGAGATATGAATACTTTTTAACAATACCAAAGATTGAGAAGTATTTATGTCATACTTTTATTATATCATCAGTATACTTATTGCTGTTATCTGCTTTCTTTTGCACTTACCAATTCCATCCGAAGCAACATACATGCATAGATTTCTTAGCTTTGAATGATATTTCTTCGCTTGAATAAGTGCATCTCTGAAAGGAAAAAAAATAATGGTGTTCTTAACCGAAATCAATAAATGAGATATAACATGAGAAAATTGATAACAGGGGTTAGAACTTTTCTAGAAAAAATTGTCTTTCAATGTTGAACATAAGTCATCATATACAGGGACTGATTTACAAATATACCTATGTGGCCTGGCCTAAGGGCTCACTAACTCTGGAAAACAAATTATTTGAGACTTATTTTCAAGGACAAGGAAAAGACTTTGTTTAAAGAATTCAGTGACATTAACAAAACTTATAACCAGAGATCAATAAGAATTGTAAAATCTTCAGAGCTAAGAAAACAATTCAAGCGCAGAAATACATAAAGTATTTCTCGGAATTTGTAAGAAATTCAGTTACACAGCTTCTGAAACATTTTTGTTCTGAAAAAAAAAAAAAAAAAAAAAAAAAAAACACCAAAGGATTTTTAAATTGCCTGGTTGACCTGATGCCCGGGATTTGTCATATTCTGCTTCTAACCAAAATTAACTTTTAATAATACTTAGGTTGTAGCCCATAGTCCATGTGAAATAGCTGTCATGTCTAAGTGTCCTAAATGATATAATGATTGAATACCACATGTTTGCACCCTAGTACTACAGCAGTCAGGAATATGCCAAGACAAAAAGATAGGAGATTGTAACTCTATATACAGCACTTTCTTTAATTGCACAATTCAAGGGAGCTCCTACAAATACGCTGGGTCTCCTGCTTTAAAATATTTTAAATCAGGTGCTGATTATATCAGCTATTTAAAAATAAAATGCACTGAATAAATTGCACAACAAGTAAACAATGCTGTACAATAAATACAAGTCTGTTGTCTGAACAGCTCATTTTTAAAAGGTAGGCAAAAGCAAAAATTCATTACCAATGAAAAATTTAAAAAATGAAAAAAAGCAGCAATTTTCAAGGAAATTTTTTGAAGATAATTTAAGAAGCTATTCATTATTGTCTCACTTTAAAGGTAATATTTCATATTGTATATTGCATATGATTTCTTTCAAAAAAAAGAGAAAAAAAAAAATACTGCAAAAAATGAAACTGATTCTTTGAGCAATGGTTCTTTACTATTTATCCATGCTGTCTGAAATTTTTCAAAAGATATTTCTTTTTGAAAAGAAATTCCTAAGAACAAAGGCAGAACCTTTAGCAACTACTTGTTAACATACAGAGATAATTCAATTATTTCAATGATCATAACAAAGATATATACCACACCTCCATCTATTTACAGTCTAAGAAAATACATGTTTTTCTTTTTATCATATCACTTGATCATAAAGTAGGAGAAGGAGTACAAAGAATCAGCACAGAGGCGAAAGAAACGATGTGTATAACAACTAACAAAGGCCAATTCCAAGACACCGGAGAAGCACACACAATTTAAAATAATAAAATACAAGAGAATAGTGCAAATTAACAACTTAAACTGATTTCATTTATCATTAGCTTTAATCATACGAATAGCATTGTACAAAAAAGAGAGAAATACATGCACAATTTTCGAAATTGCTCAGTTAACAAGATTCTATAACAATTAAAAAGGGAAAAGAGGAAAATAAATAGTTAAAAAGATGACTTTGGGGATCCTTTATACATAAAAGAAGAGGTTTTAGATGGATCATTTATAGTTAGAAACCATATATGGGTGAATGTCAGGAAAAGTGCTAAATTAAGTTACAAATAAGCTACCCAAGCACTTCCAAACAAAAACCAAATGTTTTTCTTTTTTCATACAGTAAATTTCGTTGCACATCAATCCATCGCACATACATTACATAGCGACCAGTCACAATTCAGTTATTACAGCAACATTGTAGTGAAGTCACATGAAAAATGTTGCAAATGTGACGTTTGTGTTACAATTCAGTCACGGTGAGACTGCGATGCTTGTGACTTGCAGTGGAGTCACTGTGACTTATCCATATCACTTTCAACCAATTTTTTAGTACCATTAGAAAGTACAAATTTTTCTAATCAAAATAGTTTTAGTTTTCGGTAGTGCTCTTTCAAATAAGGACGGAAAAATGAACTTAAAATACAATCTGTCATTTATCACAAAAACTCATTCCACATTGCTTAACAGTGGGAGATTGCCATGAAAATGGGAGTAAAATGGTGTCTTATTAGTCAGAAATAGATTTTTATTCAGCTTTGAAAAAGTTAATTTGCAAATAAAATATGATTGACACAGAAAAATATCTTGTTATGTCTGTTGTATTTGTCTGTTTCCAGAACAAAACATGTTTTTCTTTTTATCATATTTAAAACAATAAAAATAGCTCAGTAAACACTGATTCATCTATACTGAAGAAAATTTTTTAAAGAGCAAAAATAATCTTCTCTTTTTGTTTCTTTTTTTAAGCATAAAGAAGACAGCATACCATTAATAACTTAAGATGGGTTGTTCACAATGCATTTCTAGACCAGAGGCACTTTTAACTTTTATAATCATGAGCATAGCACTGCCAAAGCTCTTACAGCCTTATTCACAATCACGGCTTGGCTGTAGAATAATCCCGAAATCGATCTATCCTGTGATCCAGATCCAGCCTCCGTTCTTATTCACCAACCTTGAATAAATGAAGCGCAGGATTGCTCAGACACAGATGTTAGAACTTCTGCAATTGGTCGCTTTTGATCAGGTGACGTTGACGACATTCCCATGATTCCTAGTCACCTATCATGGCCGCCAATGTTTTCCGGAAGCAGACAGATCTTTGTTATTTTTTATATTTTTTCTAACCGTCAGAGCTTTCCACAACTTATGTATGTTATATATCTTGGTAAACTGCATCTTCAAGAGACATTTCATTCAAAAATATTAGTTTTAAGGTACTTAAATCAATTAAAAACTCACTGTAAGTGAGAAATTTCAACGGCGTCCATCTTGGGCCACCAAGAATCTATTCAGTTCTTAAAAATGTTTCTGAATTTTTCCACTGTTCTTATCACGCAACTTTTTCGTCCTAACATGCATATTACAGGTTTATTTCGCAAAAAAAGTAAGGAATCAGAGGGATATTTAAAAATAAAAACATCATATCCGCCATGTTTGTCTTCTCCATCATGTAAAACGTGTGGCAGAGAGGATAATCGCGCAACGGCTCAGATTCGAGGCTATAATTCCAAGATTCTAGGCTCGAATTATCTTCCTTTTGCGAGTGCGAATAACGATTTCGGGCGAGTCCTCGGATTATCTTCAACAGTGGCAACATTGAAGGATTATTCGCGATTGTGTATAAAGCTGTTAAAACAGTTAAAATACAACTCACCGAAGAACATGAGCAGCATGTGTAGGCCCATACCAGTCACCTGCTTTTCTTCCATAATTTTCTCCACTTGAAACCAAATGATGCAAAGAAAATGGACTTTCTTCCGACATAGAATCACCAAACCAACGAAGGATCATTTTATAAAGAAGTTTTTGTTCACCAGATTGCTCAGAAGAAAGTCTCCAATCTAAAGCAAAACAACTTAAAGTAATTATATTTTGAATGAGAAATGATACATTTGGAAACATTTAATTTTAAAAAGTATATAAAACATATCAATGTGCAAGTCCCCTGCTTAGGACTTTGAGGTAAAAGAAAATTTAAAACAATAGTAAGTATGACATTAGCGATAGCCGGAAGGGAATCATAGAACGAACTAAAAGAGAGAAATTTACAAGACGAATGCAATTAGAATGCGTAAGAAAGAACTAATGTCCCTTTAGCAATCCAATCTCACCCTTGTGGGAGTGGGACATGTGCTCCATGTTAGGAAACACTGATTTAAGGCTAAGTATATTGTACAGGAAAAAGGCAATAACCTAACTACAAGATTTAACACGTTGACTGCTGAGCTACAAAAAAGTGTTGCATGTGAGTTGGGATAAAAACAGTGTACCTGTTAGCCAGTTTTCATTCACTAGTGTCTCCTTAAAAGCCAAAAATCCATATTAATGTCAATGTGCTACACATAAGTTCAAATCTGTACGAAAAAGAGAAATCTATCATGTACGGACTCAGAGTCTGTCGGGTAAAATGACATGCTACTAATTATCTCGTAGTGTGGCAGTCAACCTGTTAAACAATATTTTTATGTTTAAATTATGTTGCAATTAAAATAATTTAATAAGACAGAATGAATAAAACTTTTAAAGAAATCTTCCAGACCTTCAGATAAGTAGCATTTTAAAATTAGTTTTAAAATGAATAATACCCATAATATGGTGTAGAAATAAATATAGCAACATCTTAAATGCATGACTGTTAGTCATACAAACTTAACTGTTAAACTAAGAAGAAATAAAAACTTATAGAAGCAAAATATTAATTTTGAACAGAATAAATTATATATTGTAGAAAATTAAGACGTCTTTATCTTATAGTTTTGTAATTCTACATTATAAAATACATTAACTTTGTTTCAAAATTATTTGCTAGCATGCATGCAAATAAGTTAAAATATAAAGACAATTTAAATTGCATTTTTATACATAAATAACACTTAAAAAAAAGAAATTGAATTAAACTCCTGAAAAAACCATATACTCATAGAAATGTACAGTCGAACGTCAATTAACACAAATTGCTTGCGGTGAAACAACATTTTACACCCAATACTTGTTAGGTCCCAGGAATTAACAATCACTTAATAATTTATTGGATAAAATAAAACTTGGTTAATATCGACCAAATATCGTGACTCTGTAAATTTGCATTAATGTCTTTTAGTATAGGGGGTCTTCAACATTTTACCGCCACGAGCCACATGCAAAAAATTCATAAAGATTGCAGGTCATACGTCCATCGAATACATAACATAGGCATATCTTAAAAAGTGCAGAGGGACATTATAACCCCCAAACTAATTTCAATGGAAAGGGGGAAATTTTTTTAATTGTCCAATGTTTTATGCTTATGAAGAAAATTTCACAAAAAAAAAAAACATCGCTGGAGGGATGAGTCTCTTCAATCTTAACGTGAAATTTTGCAGCATTTTTGCTTTATTCATGTTTTGATATTCGAAAGAATCTGTGTGTTTGCAATTCCTACTCTATCCTCTAAATGTTATTTTGTGCAACATATTATTATTTCTGATTTAGTGCTCTTTATTTCTGTACCTCAGAGCCAGACAAATGTAAATATATTTTCATTCCTTTTTAGGAGAGCGCAAAAACCTTTTGCCTGATGTATTATACAAAGGATCGAACTCGAACTCTAATGCTACTAAATAAATGTGAAGCAATTTCTTTTATAGAATAAGATTTTCAGTGGTCCAAAGTTGCGTGTACGCAACATTTCATTAAAACAATTTTTAATGAACACTGTGAGATATTTTTAAGGGTTTTGAAGTCATCTATAAAATACTAGCAATTCAATTGGGCCAAACATTTTGAGTACAGAAATTTTCAAAATGTGCAAGTTTTTTAACTTGAAACGGTTGTTGTCAAGTTCGACATTTTAAAAATGTACAATTTATCCACTTGAAATTAACCATATGTTTTTACAATGGCTTAAAGTTGCAAGTTCTGTTAATCAAATAAAAATTAAACAAATGTCGCAAACAGTCTTAAAAATCTTTAGTCAAATTTAATGTTGCGTTAACGCATCATTGGCCGAATGTATGAAAAAGATACAAAAGTTGAAAATTCGGTTTTCACTCAAGAAATCTGAGCTTTATTGTAAACTATGCTTGTTTTATTTGAACTTAACTAATAGATAATCGCAAAAATACTTATAAAATGAAAGACAGTAAGATTTGGATTCAAAGTTTGGTGTTTGTGCTCATCAGACGGATACCTTTATTAATTTTCTCCATATTGATGGGCTGAAATAAGCAAACAAAAACTGCCATTATGTGCAAGTGTCCTTCTGAAATTACTGAGTGTTGTCCCAAAGCCTACAATGTACAAAATATATTTTAATAACCTTTTTTCGTATGTTTCACTCGAAATTTTGAAAGAAAAAAGTTTTTTTGAATCTGGAACAGCTAGTGAAAATCGCATTGCTGGTTACGTACTGAAAGAATGCAAAGATATAAAGAAAAAATTCGTGGTTCCTATGATTTTGCATTTAACAAGAATGTGGAAACATGCTCTATCAAATGGAACGACAACGCTGTGGTAACAATTTTCACTAGTAATGGTACCATTTTGCCAGTTGTAAATACTAAACAATATAGTCACAAAGAAAGAAAGGATGTTATCATATCACAACTGAACATTATTTCGGATTACAAGAAGTATACGGAAGGTGTTGACCTACATAACAATGCCATGGCTAATTAAAGCATAAAAATGGAAGGTAAAAAATGGTGGTGACCAATATTTACAAACATTATTGGCAGCGTTATAGTGAACTCAAGGAAGCTGCATAGAATTTCTACAAACACAAAAATGGCACTCATAGACTTTAGTTCAAAATGCATCCTACTGAAATCAGAATGCAAGGACAGTCCATCTGGAGGGAATGCAGTTCAAATGACAACTCTGCTGAAAGAAATACCGACTGATAGAATTGGATGTATAATAAATGATGCGAAAGAAAGAATCCGTAGATGATGCGAAGTATGTAAAAACCAAAGGATTTATTTGTGCCCAAATGCCAAGTACATTTACATACAAATTTTTTGAATTTTTCAATTCAAAAATGTAAACATTTCACTAGTATACAATGGTTGAAATAAATATAGTTTGTACATGGATTCGGCCAATGATGCGTATACGCAACATTTTGTTTTAGTAACAAAATATTATTTTTCATGCACGAAACTTTTTTTGTGTCTTAATGAATGTAATTCAAGCATATTTTAATTAAAAAATTATAACATTTTATAAAATTTCAATGCTTGGCGGGAAAGGGGTTAAAGTGAAAATTTAAATTTTCGCCTAGCACTAGTCTGGCTCTGAGGTACAGATTTTACCTAACAACTTTTCCCATATGTAAGTACCATCAATGATGGAGGACATGAACAAGGCATTTTTATGCATTCTTGAACATTTGTCTTTGGACACGTACTTTGATCATTTGCTTTTCTTTTCTCTTCTTTTTTTAAAGTTTCATCATTAATTAACTGAAAATGCTACCCGGCCACTAAAATACCTTCGGTGAGTCACAAGTGGCTCGCATGCCACAGGTTGAAGAGCCCTATTTTATTGCTTACTTTTATTTATTATTTTATTGATTATTTTATTATGTTTCTTACCTCGTTGAAGAAAGTGACACACCAATCCTTGAGCCATCATCATTTGCCCACATCGCAACATGCAACCCCAGCCAGTATCAGATACAAGATCAGTACCTGGTATAGCTGGGAAATTTATGCGATATGTAAGCCATATTTTGCTCAGCAAATCTAGCTTGAGCTGCTTAGCAACATCTTGAGACAATATAGAACTATCTATAAAATTAAAATTATCAAACATTAATAAATTTGTTACACTCTGACACAAATATTGACAATAAAATTTACAGTAAAAGTTAAATTAAATCAAAACATTTAATTTTCAAAAACACAACTTAGACAGGAGTGTTAACATAGTAACATGTAGAAATTTTAAAAACTTTAAGTGAGAACTAAAAGGTCTCTACAATTTTCTAAAAAAAAGATAAAAAAATGAAGTTTACTACATATTTACATTCATTAGAAAATAAAATTATGTCATTGATGGAAATGTAGTTTTTCTATTGCATAGTATATACGGCAAAATCCCGTTAGAGCCAATATCAACACAATTTACCGTATTTTCGGGTAGATAAGCCGCACCACTGTATACGCCGCACTTCGCAAAATTCAAGAAAAAAAAATGAGTTTCATCAGATACGCCGCATTGGCGTATAAGCCGCATAAAACTTTGTCAAAAATTCAATCTGCGAGAACCTACACCTACGCTGTATACTGGAATTGACATCGTTCAAAACAATGACAAAGAATCAGTAACATTGATTTGAAAACTGTTTCAATTTTGTAAATAAATAAAACTTTGCAACATTTTGGCGATAATTGCAACTTATAGTAACCCTGTTCTGCTCCAGATGGTTTCTACTGCAACCCTACTTCTGATCCTCAGGGCCGCGGGCAACGGCGGGCAGGCGTTTTTTTTAATTATTTGTACATAGTATTCGTACAGGGCCGCCGTTTGAGGGGGGATACTGGACCTCTAGTACCGGGGCCCGAAGATTTGGGGGGCCAGTAAGGTTATGAACATGTTTTCCAGTAATAGTGTCAATAATTTCATCAAAAAAAAAAGCTGTTTTTCAAAAAAAAAAAAAAAAAATCTTGCTTTCCATTGCTGATTCTCAATATGAAACAACTGCTTGCACAAACACTAATGAATGAAACACGCTTGTGCAAAGGAAAATGCACCGCTTTCCAAAAGCAACAGAAACTCGTCAAACGTAAAACCAAGTCTAAACTGTCATTGACAAATGTCTCTTGCACTTTAAGAACAAGAATCAAGTAGCCCAGGGACACTTATCTCAGACATGGAAAAGTTATGCAACTTTTTCTGTATCCAGATACTGTATTCAAAAATATATTTTTACAAAAACTTCGAACTACAGTTTTTAAATTTACGTTAAAACTTAAAAAATTCAGTTATAAGCAAATAAACAATACAATATTACATGTGAATGCGATTTCAAACGATTAATTTTGAAGTTTGCCGAACCAAACTTCAAAAATCGTGTTTTTCTGTTTTCAAACTTGTCGTTTCGTGTAAAAAAACATTAAAATCATCTGGCGATACAAATAACGTGAAACTAAAATCAGATGCACACTTTCGTAACTAAAAAAAAAAAAAATCCGAAAAAAATATTTTTCTCCATTTTTTTTACAATTGCAAAGGTGCTGAAACGACGGCATAAAAATATGCAATGTGAGGGGGGTGGAGTGAATGGGGGGCCCGGCATTAAATTTGGTACCGGGCCCCATTTCTGGTAGCGGCGGCCCTGTATTCGTACATTTGTTTTGCATTGCAGTTCTGGTTTTCGATGCCAGACTCTAATTTGTTTTGTTTTTAAGCAATAACTAAACATAAAATGAACTCTGAAAAAAAAAAAAAACTTTTACATCGTATAAGCCGCCATGGCGTATAAGCCGCAGGAGTTAAAATTCAGCTTTTAAACACATATAAGCCGCGGCTTATCTTCGCGAAAATACGGTAACTTTTAACAATTTAAACTTTTTTATACTGCAAAAATTAGTTTCAATAGCTGAAACTCATGTACATGAAAATAAGGGGGAAAAGGGCATTAATATGAAATTGCACATACCATTTAATCGATTATGATAGCATTGTCCCAACAACCATATTGCAGAATCCACTTTTAAATTCACTTCTCGTTTTATCCGTAAACCTGTAAAAATAAAAAATGCAACAGTGAAATCTTGTTTATTTTTTGCTATCAGTTATAAAAACAGTAAACTACAATTAGGAGATCAGATGTTGTACTTTTTTTTTTTTGTCGTGTGCCAGCCTGGCTAGCCAATTTTGGGGTGCGCTGCTTCGCTTTTCCAACCGTACTGTAATTTGGTGTGAAGTCAGACTTCCACAGTACATGCATGCCATAGGTTCCCGTTTATAGGGTAGACAACCTTTCACTCAACAACACACATTCACACCAAGAAAGGACAAGGACAGGAGAGAGAAAGCACATCCATGCCCATGCCGGGACTCGAACCCGGGGCCAAACCATCCGTGGCAGACCACTAGACAAGGTGGCCAGCAGATGTTGTATTGAATTTCAATATTACACTCTAATGAGACATTGCATTAAAATAAGTGTTACTTCTTTACATGGCAATGTATGAGAAATAAATAAAAATCAAGATGGTCTTACTGGGAAAAATATTGCTTTTACTAGGCATTTAATTGTTTTTCCTACGGAAAAGCATTTTTGAAACAGTCTATTTTAAATTTAAAGTTAACATTTTCTTTAAACTTTTATTTCTTCTGTAATGTATTTCATAACCTGTGGGGATTTATTATTCACTACTTCAAACACCCATTTAAAGCAAGGTCTTTTATACACAAGTTATTGGTCTTAAGTTCTTTTAGTCGTGTATGTAAACTATGGCTATTTCTCTTTTTCACTTGAAAGATCACACAGTACGAAAGATTTTCCAACTGGTTCACTAGCAATATTTGCTGAGTGGGGTTTTACCTGTTGTACCATTGTAGAACATGATGCAGATAAATCAATGCTGGCTGTAGATGCTGACTATTCAATTCTTTAATCAAATTTTTTCCAGCTCTTAGTTTGCTATAACAGAGCTAGTAGATTTACTTTTATCAATTGTAAAGGGAACCATATATTATGTGTATATTATCTCGGATTTCGGAAAATTCAAATTTACTTGCATGCTTGCCAACTTCACTTACTTCCGGCACGCCGTCTAATGAAGGGTGAACGTATAAGTACTTAAAATTATTTAACATAAATTTATGAAAATTCAATCATACTTATAAAATTGTAGTTAAAAATAAGTACATGGCACTTAGTGTATTAAACCTAAATTAAAAGGACAAGTAGGGATGGTGAGAGCTTTAGCGGGCCCCGAGCAAAAAATATTGACTTTTGTGCCCACATTCAACTCTTACCTAAAAAATTCCCCTTCTCTCTCCCCCCCCCCCCCATTGATGGTAGTCATTACCACTTATATTTGTCTTATTTATTTTTTGCCACATATTTAACTTTTTTGTTGTACTTTGTCACACAGATATAACTGGGAGGGAGGGACAGAGGGCTTTATTTTTCAGAAAATGGGTCTTTAATTTACATTTAACGGATGTAAAAAGGAAAGAAAATCTTTACTGCATTAAAAGTTTAGAAGAAAAATAAACAAAGGCAAAAAAGTGTTTTATTTAAAATTTCCATTGTACCGAAAGGTTTTTTCTTACTGTACTAGTGGGCTTCGCCCCCTGCTCCTTTCCCTCGCCAACCCCTCTTGACTGCCTATGATTGCTCGATCGAGCTGGTTGGTGTACTTTGTGCCCCTCGTTGTGCAAGTTTAAATAATTCTGTAAATAAATAAAAAAAGCTATTAAATTACATTAACAATAGCTTTAAAATGTAAAATAATCTACCTACTGTATTGTTTATGAACAAACTCACCAAATCCTATCATTGCTTAAGGGAAAATGCTTAAAGGAAAATCCCCCTCTCTCCCCTTCCCCAACAGAAAAAGAACGAAATAAAATCTCCCCTTCCTCTAAATGTAAAATGACTTTTTTAATGAAGAGATAAACATTGTACTATAGCTAATAAGTTGCTTAAAAACTGATATTTCGATTTTTGAGTCAAAAATTATCATGAAAACAGTGAAGAAGTATACATAGATCAGGGGGCCATTAAATTGCAAAATAGAGAGAGGTTTAAAATATTTTAATGAAATGTCATACCAGTAGTTTTTAGAATTTGAAAGTAGAAAGTGAAAATAGAAAAAACTTTATCAAAAGATGATGAAGCATGTTATTTAAAAGAAAGGCCCCCTATCTCTTTCCATAATGTAATCTAAGGTGGCCTACATTCACATTATTATGACTTTGAATAAAAGCAAAAAAGAGCGTTTTAAAAGGAAATAATTAAAATCTTTAAAAGAGGATACATGTTTCGATTGCCCTAGTCTCTTTCGTCAGTGCCATTTGTGCATTTAAAACGTTCTTTTTTGCTTTTATATCTTCTGCACAAAGTGAATTGATTTTAATTATTATGACTTTAGTTAGTTCAGAACCTCTCACCCCCCCCCCCCCTATCTTCAAATGTTACTAATTTTCTTACTTTGTAGAGAAACACAATTCTTATGATTTGCCCGTTTATGGATCAAATGTAAAATACTTAGAAAAAAAGGGTCTTTATTGATTAATTTGAGGTAAAGGGCCTCTTTCAGTGGTCCTGACAACAAGGTGCTTTTAGAAAGGGCCTTATGCTCTGAAAAGACTTTTTAAGACCTAGAAATTTTTTTAAACATCTTTCTGAAGTTCAGGATCACAAAAAAGAAACCTATACATTCGGGAGAATCATAACCACTAAAAGACCCTTTCAAAAATAATTAATGTACATCAGTGTGAGAAAATGAAATCTACAAAGATTTAATTAAAAGAGAAAGGAGGATTTTTAAGGAAGGACATGTTTGTCTGTATAACGTGAATTTTACATAAGAAGTAAGGAGAGGTAATGGTACTTGAAGCAAGAGTTACAATAAGGGAGAAGGGCTTTCCTGCTTTATTGCAACAAAATAAACATTGAAAATCATCACACCTGTGCATTAAATAACAGAAAGACAACACTATGGAAGAAAATATGTTCCACCCAAAAAGAAAAATATGGCTAAAATGATCATGAATTTCAAAACTACGATGTACCATAAATCATATTATTCCATGCAGAACGCAATTTGGTCTTCATCTGAGCTTGCTGTATATTAGGGCTGGAACTTGCATGATCTCTTCTAGGACTCGATGACGTTGATCTCTTAGTAGAAGTGTCACTGGGTAAGGAAATTTCGGCCCCAGAGCTCTTTGTTCGATGATGAGCATCATTTTGTTTTTTATTTAAAAGCTGTCCAAATGACCATGGGCTAGCAGAGCTAGATTTAGACTTGCGACCAAACCTCAAGTTTTCAGTATTACTTTGTTTGGGAGCATCACGATACGTTAAATATGATTTTGTAGATGCATTTGATCTTGGGTACAATGCTCTGTCAGTTTCATCTGTATCGATAGCAACTGCCTTGGAAGAAATACCATCGAGTTTAAGCTCTTTATTTTGGGAAAAAAAAGATCGCTGTTTTTCAGCGACTGCATCAGGCGAAGTTGGCTTTTTGGCAACATAGCTAAAAGTATTTTGAAACGTCCGGTAATCATCTGAATGTTTGATTCCATGATGTTTTTCGCTTCCGGAACAACTGAATACTTCAGAAGGCTCAGCGAGGTCACAGTGATCTATTTCTTCCAAAACCCACGAGTCTAATGAGGAAAGTTGAGACTGAACTAAAGACTTTCGCTCATTTGAAATACCTGAAACCGACATTTAGTAAGTAGATTAGTAAAATGGAACAAAATAAGGGTACAAATTGTAATCAACCCATATTTTAAAAAACGAAACCTGTGAGGAAACACATTAATAACACGACGTGAACGACAACAAATCACTTGATGCCAAACCTTGAAAAGCAATTTTAGTGGGTTATGGCAGCGATTGCGAAGTATGGAGTTCTAATTTTATGGGGGTTAACCTAATGCTATTCCTGTCAGGTGTTCTTCGATTGTGGATCACTGCACTGGTAAAAGAAAAGTTTTTTTTTTTTTAAATAAAATTGCTGCAAGAAAGAATGCTAGAATAAGATTTAAAACTCAAGCAAGAGCTAGATAAAAGATGGAAAGACGGAGTCAAACATCGAAATACTCTCAATAGTCAAGTGGTTAAACAAAATAAAATTCCGGTTGTGTTCTCTCTGATTCTTTGCTAACTAATTTATAAAATAGAGAGCTGGTACTCTACGGCTGTCATCTTCACTTAATAAGAAGATTGGTACTGTTCTGCAGACACGTTTTAAGCAAAATTTACAAAATGGCAAGGTATATAGAAAGGAGAGGTAGGTCAGAGATCCGCGGCAACCCTGTCCCCTAACGAGTTCGGGGAACTGTGACGTAGGCTGGTCCCCTTCTGCTGGTTCCTCGGGACCGGATATGAGTGTTTTTAATTAAATTGCATCCTTTTTTTCGTCGCGCAAAGAGAGAAAATCCTGCATTTCGATCTTGTTCTTCCCATTGAAAACTTGTTATCTCTCATTCGATTTTAAAATTCATTGCTCTTAAAAGAAAATGGTATTTTGCGCTATAGCTAATTGTAAAAATGGAAACAAAGCCAAAGATGTGATGTTCCATCGGTTTCCGAAAAACGATGATTTTCAAAAGCAATTGGTGAACATTTGCCGGCGTCAAGATAAGTTTTTACTTGACAATGAAACATTTTGCAGATGATGCTTACGTTAGAGACCCAAGTCCGAGCGTTAGAGATCTAAAAACGGGTTTAAAATACTATTAATACATGTAGGCTCAAAACTCCCTTTTCTCCGGTAAATGCTAATATATCTGTGGGAAATGAAGCTAAGATTTTTAAGTGCTAAACTTTTCTTTGACTTATCCCAAAATGTAGAAGAAAATAAGAAACAAAACGTTGATGATGACAATGATGTACCTGACAAAGTTTGTTCTAGAGTAAATTTTGAAAATGAAGAATCTTTGGAAGCTGTACGCAACTTTACTGGATATTTAACAGCACGTTACAAACATTTAAATTTATCAGAATCCAATTCTTCAATGTCAAATGGCTGGATTGAAACACTTTCTAGTGGCGGATTGTTGGTTCCAGCAAAGAACTGGGTAGAAATGGTTAAAAGTTTTGAGATGTGTTTCATCGATATGTGTGGAAAAAAACAAATTTCCAAAGCTAAAAATTTTATTTTAAAACTTTAAACTAGGGATGCAACGAATAGTGATTTGGGCAGAAAACCGAATATTCGGCTATTCGGCCGCCGAATAGTTAACTTGTTTTTGTTAATAAACAAAGCACGGGGTGCATTTAAAGAATAATATTGCATGATTAAGAGTTCAATATATATTATTAAAGATTTAAAAAAATAATTTGGAGATTTTTTTTTAATAGTAACATTAGTTCAAACTTCAAAAATATTCGGCCATATTCGACCAAAAAAGCATATTTCTATCATACTACTCCATTTTTATACATATTTTATTTTGAGAAAGAAAGAACTGGCCTTTGTTTCGTGTATGATTTATGATATTTTATCAATTTAAATCTTTTATGTATTAGAATTTCACAAAATAAAATAAGGATAGTACACCAACCCTTGCAATATGCCAGAAAAGTATTTTGATTTTCTACTTTATACTATGATATTGTATCGATTTATTTATGTATTAAGATGGTCAAAATTTGTTGTACACGCAGTTACAACATTAACATGCAGTTACAACAAATAAAATTAGTGAACACCCCCATAAAAGGCCTAGCATCACAGTATAACAAGATTTCATTTAAACTGCCCATTAAACACAATAAGAATGACTAAAAATGTATAAGACTTTCAAAGTGCGAACATCTAATTAATTTTTTGCACACTATTAGGTAAAGGCGAATAGTAAAATTCGGCAGACGGGCCAAATAGGCCGAATATTCGTTGCATCACTATCAAACCATGCTCGAAGATAAATTTCCCCTATTGAATAAGAAACTCCTTCGGACTTATCCAAGAGCTCGAACATTTTTTCGTATGAAGTATTTGAATAAAAAGAACAGTTCATGCACTGAAAAAAAAAATTCATCTCATTCCCGGAAGCGAAAACAAATAAATCAATTTTTGAGTGACTAATCCCAAATTTTCAAGTATGAATTATTTTCTTTCTTCCTTTTTTAAAATATAAATTAATGGTACAGGTTTTCATTTAAAATCTATAATGATGTTTATGCCTTCTTGTGACTATCACCAACCTTTTACCCCGCATAAGTTGCTTCATTTGTTCAGAAAACTAAAAAATGCATGTCTAACAGAGAAATTATCACGTACGCAATGAGCTGCTTCGAATCGAATGGGGACCGACCTGCGTCACAGCTTCCTCCACGCGGAGACCGCCCGCTGTTTGTTTACAATCTCTGACCTACCTCTCCTCTCTATATACCTTGACAAAATGGTTTGTGAATGAATTTGCCGCTAAGTTATTATGGAACATCCCAAGTAACACTGAAACGCAACCTTTACGTTTCATTACGTTACAATTGGTTGACAGATCGTTACTGTTTTCCAGGCAACGTGATAACACGCTATTTTGAAGATTCGTCACAAAAGCAAAATTTTGAAACGCAACATTTCGTGGCAAATTGATTATTCTTGAAACGTTGACAAACATGCTGAAAGATAACGCAACATCACGTTGCTTATCGTTGTGTGCTACATCCACTGCTCAACTATCGTTTTTGGCGGGAATCTTTGCATTCTTCATTGTCGATTCTCTGCTGTTGTGTTGTGCGTGATCGGTTTTCATTTTATAATTTTGCTCAATCAGTCAATTAGATTCAAATAAAGGTATGTATTCTGCATTACTTTTTTTTTATGAAGTTTTTTCTTTCTGGTTAGTACTCGTTGTCTTAAGTTCTAAAAACATGCTTTTCTTATTTTAGTACTTTGGAAATTTCTTAAGAGTCCGTAACCCTATAATAGGGTTATCGTAGTTGATTTAAATCACGTCGATAAAGATCACCTTGATCGGTTTGAATAAAGATGATATTTTTTTGACAAAAGCAATTGAATAAAATCATTCAATTATATATATATATATATTGAAATGTTTGTAAATCTTTGATCTTGATGAATCGGTGAAAAGTCGAATGCTGCTGCAACGTCATGAAGCATTGCAAATAAAGGTTCATATAACGTTAAAAATGTCATTGATGTAGCGTTTCAGTATCGTTGACAAACCGTGAAAAGCAACTGTTCTGCAACCGTTGCATTACCGAAATGCAACTTGACAAATTATCGCTCTTTTTACGTTACAAGTAACGTTATGTCAACTCTTCGGGAAAACGTGATGTAACGGGATTATGCAACTTGGGATGTTTTTAATTATTTTCTTTCTTCATAAATTTATGCACGCCGGAGTATGCCTTTGTACCTATAATAAAACATCAATGCAAAAGTGGATCCAGAGGGAAGAATGCGTAGAATGTTGCAGTGGAGCACTTGGGATACCTTCCCACCACCAAAAATGTTTTTCTTTTTTCAATTTGATTTTTTCTGCAACAATTTCGGTCTTGTTTTACTCTTGTTATTTTAAGCAAAAACAAAACAAGTTGAACAGTTTTCATTTATAGTTTAGGCCGCTGCTTAAATGAATCACTTTTGTTCCAAACAGTTTTGATTCAATAAAGCTACTGGCTGCAACAAAGCTGGTGTAGTATTATGTATTTTACCTCCTGTGGCAACAATTGATTTGTAATAGCAGTGGTTTTCTAATTGATTAAAACTTTACTCTAGGTCAATATGATGTTATTCTGTTATTTCTATCATCATAATTTAATCAACTAAGTTTTATTTTTTTCACATCGCTCCACATCGCCCGATTCTGCAAGATGGAACAACTTTTGAAACCCGAAAGATTCGATACTGACCCCACGTGCACGGGTGCCGAATCAAATTGGAAACATTGGAAAAGGACTTTCAATAATTTTCTGGGCCAAGTTATGGGATTACAGATGCTGCTAAGCTGCAACCCAAGTAGCATAATCCCATTACATCACGTTTTCCCGAAGAGTTGACATAACGTTACTTGTAACGTAAAAAGAGCGATAATTTGTCAAGTTGCATTTCGGTAATGCAACGGTTGCAGAACAGTTGCTTGTCACGGTTTGTCAACGATACTGAAACGCTACATCAATGACATTTTTAACGTTATATCAACCTTTATTTGCAACGCTTCATGACGTTGCAGCATAGACACAGTAGGCAGAAAAGGAGCTAGATAGCTTTTAGTTAAATGAAGTTAATAAGATTTCAGTTCAATATATCTTACACACAATTAGAATTGACACATTTTAAAACTGCAAAATCAGGTTTTAATAATAATATAATTGAAAGATTTCAAGTATACATAATTTCATTTTTATTTTTTATGTCATTTTATTTCGATCAAGTAAGTGATTCAAATCAAGAGAGAAGTGAAAGTAAGGTGATTTAAATCGAGGTGATTTAAATTATGGTTATTTAAATAAAGGGATTTAAATCAAAGTTATGTAAAAAAAACGAACCCCTGTTAAGTAAGGTTACGGAGTGTCGGAACACTTTTAGGATCAAGATCAAAGATTTACAAACATTTCAAAATTTTTTTTTTTATAATTGAATGATTTTATTCAATTGCTTTTGTCAAAAAAATATCATCTTTATTCAAACCGATCAAGGTGATCTTTATCGACGTGATTTAAATCAACGACGATAACCCTATTATAGGGTTACGGACTCTTAAGAAATTTCCAAAGAACTGAAATAAGAAAAGCATGTTTTTATAACTAAAGACAACGAATACTAACCAGAAAGAAAAAACTTCACGAAAAAAGTAATGCAGAATTCATAACTTTATTTGAATCTAATTGACTGATTGAGCAAAATTACAAAATGAAAACCGAGCACGCACAACACAACAGCAGAGAATCGACAATGAAGAATGCAAAGATTCCCGCCAAAAAAGCGACTAGTTGAGCAGTGGATGTAGCAAACAAAGATAAGCAACGTGATGTTGCATTATCTTTCAGCATGTTTGTCAACGCTTCAAATATAATAATTAATTTGCCACGAAATGTTGCATTTCAAAATTTTTCTTTTGTGAAGAATCTTCAAAATAGCGTGTTATCACGTTTCCTGGAAAACAGTAACGATCTGTCAACCAATTGTAACGTAATGAAACGTAAAGGTTGCGTTTCAGTGTTACTTGGGAATTATTGTGTAATTATATCTCTGCTAATGATTTCGTTACATAAGTGACTCTGAAGCCATCAAAGTACTCGATTCATTATACGTTACCAAACGAAACGAAATCTTCGCAAGATACTGTTTGGCGTCCAGAGCTCAACAAACGGGAGAATCTGTTAACGAATACCTCCAGATATTGAAACAGATGAGTAAAGCCTGAATTTAAAGCTGTAACAGCAGATGTATACAAGGACGAATACATAAGGGGTGCCTTTATACGAGGACTCAAGAGCTCGCGTATCCGAGAAAGACTTTTGGAAAATACCACCATTACTTTAGAGAAGGCCTTTGACCAGGCTAGATCGCTTGAGCTGGCCGAGTTACACTCCGCATCATATTCAAATACGATGAGTTCTATTCCAGTGTCCGCCATTAAACATAGAGATCATGACTTGGAGGAGACCCCATCGACTTTGGCCGCCTTGACACGTTCAGAAAAGTGCTTTTTCTGCGGTAATAATGAACGCCACCCAAGAAACTCATGCCCCGCCAAAGAATCTGTTTGTAGAGGATGTGGCAAGAAAGGACATTATCAACGGGTTTGCAAATCTCGATCTACACGCCCTTCTACTAATGCTACAGTTTCTGCAGTATTCTTGGCTTCTGCCTCAACAACTTCTCAATGCCTAAGGCAATCCATAACCAAAGTGTTAGTAAATGGTGTTGCACTAAATGCATTAATTGATACAGGTAGTTCTCTCAGCTTCCTGAACGAGCATTTCGTGAAAGAATGTGGAGTAAAGGTTAAACCATACTTTTGAAAAATAACTATGGCCAACTCATCCTTAAGTTCAGAGATCATAGGATGTTGCTCACTCACTCTAAAGATACAGATTTATACATATCACAATATTGAAGTACTAATCATGAAGAATCTGTGTGCGGACTTCTTGATAGGACATGACCTCCTAAAGAACCACTCTTCAGTAGAAATCGAATTCCGCGGCGAAAAAGCCCCTCTTAAAATCTGCTCATTAGCCACTGCCAGAGTTCCTGCCGTTTCACTTTTTGCTAATCTCACACCAAATTGCAAACCAGTCATCACTAACCGCTGATTGAAGCAGATACAATATTCATTGCTGCGGAAGTGGAGAAATTGCTCAAGGAAGGGGTGATAGAGCCTAGTAAG
>JAXGGA010018430.1:0-22105 GCA_038373865.1 Uloborus plumipes
ATTACAAGTTAAATGGAAAAAAATAAAAATTTTAACATCTCCCTATCAGCGGGGTGATTCGGAGCACCCATAATTTCCTATATATTTTCATAATAACTGTTCAAAATGTTTTGTGTTTGCTTGGAATATCAAAAGTAAAGCAAGACCGAAGTTTTTACCCAGAAAATCAAATTGAAAAAAAAACTTTTAATAGCTTTTTTTACAATCAAAGCTGAAAAGTGTTCCGATTCACCCCATTTTACGGTATGCTCTAAAGTCAGTCATAACTTTTTAAATAATTTAGCTAGAACAATGCTATTTTTTCTGAATGTTTTAAATAACTTTTACTTTTGAAATAAGCAATAAACTTTTTTTTGGCTTTTGGTCATTTTTGAGGTACTGTAATTCCTTAATACTGCATAGAATGTAGATAATTTTGAAGATGCTTGAATATAGTGTTAAAAGGATGCATTTTAAGGGTATTCAAACAAAAATGGTGAATATTTGTATTTTCCAGAAAATTTTGGAAAATTGACATTATTTCGTATTTTTAGAGAAATTCAAGCCCTGGTAGGACCCTAAAGGAGTAGTTCAAACCTGAAAATATTTTACATGCGTTGTGTACACATGCGTACTTACGCATGCACAGCTTTTGCTGGTTATTACAAATTAAGATTCCAAAATTTTTGTTTTTCGCTCCCTCCTAGTGTTCATAACTTATTTATGTAAAACTTTCGCCAAGTGTCATACATACACTTGAGAGTTAAAAAAGCAATTTGAAATTTTACATCGTAATGGTCAGACAAATGCATTATTAGTTAGCATGGACAGTAGGGTGTCCCGAAAAAATCGAATTTCTACAAAGCACTTAGCCTTAGTGCGGAAAATTTGTGACTCCCCAACACTAATTACTGGGCAAAATTTCTTGACTCTGAGTTAATGCCTTCTGCTCTGGCAAGAGGCTTGAAATTTAGAGATTTTTGGGAAAAAATCGAAAAAAGAGAAAATTTACAAAATATTTAAAAATTCACAGAATGTTAAGCCTTAATGCTGAAAATTTGTGACTTCCTAACACTAATCACTGAAAAAAATTTCGGGAGTCTGAGTTATTACCTTCTGCTCTGGCATGAGGCTTGAGTTTTAGAGATTTTAAGAAAAAAATCAAAAAAAGAGAAAAGTTACAAAATATTTTAAATTTCACCGAATGTTAAGAATTAGTGCAAAAGAATTGTGATTTCCTAACGCTAATATCAGAGCAAAATTTCGGAACTCTAAGTTAATGTCTTCCGCTATGGCAAAAGACTTGAATTTTAAGTAAAAGAGCCCTAAAGATTTTAATAGAAGAGCCCAAAAGAGAGGTCTTTATTTATAATCTAATTTCATGTACAAATCTGTACCTCAGAACCAGACTAACGTAAGTCCATTTTCGTCATTTTTCGGTAGAGGAGAAAAACGATTGTCGAATACATTGTTTTTCCCCTCTACTGAAAAATGACGAAAATGGACTTACGTTAGTCTGGTTCTGAGGTACAGAAATAAGGTCGATTAGAAATTAAAGTACTTATGCAGTTAGAATATCTCAAGACAAAATTATAATTGCATTTTTCATATAGATTTCCACGCGTTAAAGAAAAAATTGCAAAGTGGGTTTAAATCTCATCCATTATGAATTTTAAAAACTTCATAATGTACAGTTCACGCTTTAGAATTTACAGTTGGAGAGACATCATGTATAGCTGTAATTTGTAATCACTTTTATGCTGAAATGCAGGCATATTGCTGGGTGATTTTAAAACAGCCAAACTAAACTCGTCTCTTTTCTCTTGGCCACATACTTGATTTGATGCCTTCGAAACTAACTTCAAGATGCGTTCAACGGCCTGTGTGGGGCAAGGGAATTGAATAAACTTCCATTTTTCGCATGAAACTCCAGCAACCAACATATTTCGAAGATCGTCTGAAGGAACATTCGGAGAACTGGTGGAGGCGTTATTTTGTAATTGTTCCAGTCTATCAAACTAACATAATCTGCAGCTTCAAAGCTAAGCTTCGGGATGTGGAATAAATATGCGCACACAGTCTTCACAACAGATCCACATTCTCTAGCCCAGGGGTCTCCAACCTTTTTTACTCGGGGGCCAAATTGAAAATTTTTGGAAGTGAGGCGGGCCAACGCTCCAAAAAAAAATTCAGTTCAGATGTTTTTTTTTGTAACATTACGGAAACTCGTAAATTTAGAGAGCAGCTCAGAAAACTGAAATAAAAGTCATTTTTCCCACAAAATGTATTTTGCTCTCCAAAAAGAGTTTAAAAAAAAAAAAGCCATACGAGACTAAAAACTAAATCCTTGCAATGACTACAATGTTATTAAATGAATTTTATGTATTAATGATGATAAGAAACTTAACAATAAATGAGGACAAAGCAAGTGCAACGCTTAGGACAATTTTTAATGAGAAGACTGCATTTGTTTGCCTCTTAAAATTTCAGTCCATTTAGGGTCAAACTTTGTTGTTCCGATCATTAAAGTTGATTTTAAATGTTCATTTGATAAAGAGGATCTGTACTTTGATTTAACATACTTCATTTTTGAAAATGTCTGCTCACACTTGTAGGTTGACACAAAAAGAGAATACATAACTCGAGCGTGATTTTTTATATTCTTAAAGTCTTTTTCAGGGAGAGAACTGTAAAATGAAAGTAGATTACCTTTTTTTTGGCATTCCTGGAAAGCAGTCTTGAGTGAGTCGTTGGGAGTAAGTTCGATGACTTCAAGTTGCATTTCAGCAGGCACTTTGTCCATATCGCAGTTAAAAGGGTTTTGAAAAAGCTGGATATCATCTGATGCACGGTCAAAGTCTTCAAAACGGCTCTTAAATTCTTCTCGTAGGTTAGACATGATATCCAAAACGTATTTCTTGGGAAAGGAAGCAGTACTTAATGCACTTAAGTTTTTACACGTTTCAAAGTGATCAAAGTTCATCGATCCTAAATGCTTCTCGAAAAGCATGAGTTTTTGTCTGAAAGCTTTGACATGCCAGTATAAGTCACAAATTGAGGAGTTTTCCCCTTGCAGCTTTAAATTCAAAAAATTAATATGTGTGGTGATATCAACAAGAAAAGCCAATTTCCAGACAAATACACTGTCAGAAAGTTCAGGTACAGGATGCCGACGTTCAGTCATAAAAATATCAATCGCTTCTCGAAGTTCAAAAAATCGCTGCAATACTTTGCCTCTACTTAACCAGCGAACTTCACAATGGTAAGGAACATCTGGATAAACGCTGTCAATTTCAGCAAGAAAATTTTTGAATTGGCGATGTTTAAGAGAACTGGATCTAATAAAGTTAACTGTTTTGACAACTACATCCATTACTTCAGCTACATCCATGTGTTTCCCGCACAACGCTTGTTGATGGATAATACAGTGAAAAACCATGGAATCAATTCCTCCAGCTGTTTTCACAGAATTACATATGTTTCCAACTACTCCAATTTTTGTGCCAGACATATTTTTTCCTCCATCTGTAGCTACACCTCTTAGACGTGTGAAATCAAGCCCGAGATCAGAAATGGTCTCACTTACTTTGCTGAAAATTTTGTCTCCGGTCACATTGCTCTCCATAGAGTGAACATCAGCCAATTCTTCTGTGATTTTAAATTCTCTGTTCACACCACGAACAAATAAAAGTACTTGAGCCGAGTCAGTAACATCAGTTGATTCATCCAGAGCGATCGGGAACCATTCAAAATCCTTGCAAGCGTCTTTTAGCTGATGAACAATGTTATTTCCAATATCTTCAGTACGACGAGCCACTGTGTTCGCCGACAAATTTATAGCGTTGAACAATGAAAGTTTATCAGAGCAAATTTCTTCCACAGTCACCATAATGCAATCTTTTACCAATTGGCCGTCAGTAAAAGGTTTACCAGTTTTAGCCAGAATATGGCTGACTTTGAAACTGGCTTTTACAGCAGATTCATTTTGGTGAGATTGCTTCGTAAAGATTTGTCTCTGAGTTGAAAGCGATTTTTTTAACGAAGCAATTTTATCTTCACGTAGTTTGCCTGTTAAATTGCAAAATTTGCTCTTGTGTTTTGTTTCATAATGTCGCCGAACATTAAATTCTTTCAGAACAGCGACAGTCTCGTTGCAAATAAGACACAATGCTTTATTACTGTTATCGATCATAAAATAATCGCTTGTCCACTGTGCATTAAAAGCACGGCACTCAAAATCAACTTTTCGTTTTTTAAAAGAAGCCATTGCAATGATAAATAAAACTGTAAAAACACTGTCCACGATCGCAATGCACTTCGTGAATTGTGAGAGCGTAAGACTAAAAAAATATCAATATACTCTTGGGTTTGCAAGTAAAACAGTAAGAAAATAGCCAAAATGCTTCCTGAAATTAGCAAAAAACAGCCAATATGTTCGAAAACCGTGTGGGAGGGAAAGGGAGTAAGGGGTAAGTTTAGCAATAAACATTCAAATCTGGTGTCAGCCTCTCTCTCAGGCAGAGCTGGACACTAATTAAATACAGGTGACAGAAGGAGTGCGCACATGTTTACCCTGGGGACAGGAAATGCCCAATGCTAGGGGACTAACGGGAGAATGTGAAGCAGAGAAAAGAGATTTGTTCTCGGAAAGGGCAACAAAGAGAGATGGGTATTACCGTCGAAAGAAGTAAAAAATAAAAATAAAAAGCTTTGCATTAAAGTTTGAACAGATTTTTATTTATTATTTGACGTATTCACTATGAGATCGTCACTGTTCTGATTAATTTAATTAAAACAAAAATATTAAAAAAAGGGGGGGGGGAATTGAAAAAAAAACAGATTTTTTCCGCGGGCCGGAGAAAATCTGCTCGCGGGCCGGATCCGGCCCGCGGGCCGTAGGTTGGAGAGCCCTGCTCTAGCCTTTAAGATTCTATAAATACCGAATTCTCTGATAGTCACATTTTCATGCGTTATTATACTTAACAGAATGTTTTCTGGACAAGCAAAGAATGCATTCCGAGCAATGATGGGATCGATTACGTTAAGATATATTTTTGGCAAGTATCTTGATGCATGACTTTGTTTGATTATCTGATTAAACTGAAGGTGAAGTAGATGTGCCAAAAGAGTAGCGAATAGAGTCCTGCGACTTTTTCTTGGGTCTCTTTGGAAGTTTCTTTGTTTCTTCAATATCCACTGCACCGATGGACATTAATCTAGTAGTCCTTTGATCAGAAAGAAAGGCCTTTCTTTTAACGGAACTCTTTTCTCTTTAGGACATGCACAAGCACATGAATACAAATCATGGCACTTACAAGCAGCTATATCAAAGAGTTTCACTGCTACCTCCTTAAATTTCATAAGTAGATCTCTTGTTTTCTCGTTGTGTTTGACTCTTTTAAGAACAGCCTTCATGGCACATATTTTTTGTGATAAGTAAGTATCATTGCAATAACACGTTGTTCTGAAATTACCGCAATGCACGAGTCCTTACACAAGTTTACCATGTTTCTTGTTACACGATCAGCAATAATCGAGAAGCTAGGCTCCTTATTACTAGCCATCTCGGTAGAAAATATTCGTCTCTCGTTTATACAACATTTTATAACATCTTCATAGGTTAGAAGCGTGTAGTCAAAGTCTTTAGCATGCCCAAAAATTGTCCATTTAGAAATATCTCTTGGGGGAAAAAAGTTTAGCGTTTCGATTTAGACATATTGCAATAATACGAAAAACACGCCATACGACTTCGAACCAATATTTAAAACACTTGACTTCCTTATATACTTAACCATATAAACAAAGAAGAGGAGCCCATTTCAGTTCAAGAGGTAGTCTGATGCTGTTATTCGGGCGATAAAAATTCGAAATATTGGGGCGTATTAGGTATGTAGCAGCTTTGTTATGTGTAACTCGCATTTAAGAATGTTTATACGAAATGCTCTAATTTCAGGCCTCTTTTCAGAGCGTAAGTAATTAGCTCACAGACTTAAAATTTTACGTATTAGTTTGTGACAGGAAGTCACAAATTTTTTGCACTAATTCTTAACATTCGGTGAAATTTAAAATATTTTGTAAATTTTCTCTTTTTTTTATTTTTTTCTAAAAATTTCTAAAATTCAAGCCTTTTGCCAGAGCAGAAGGTATTAACTCAGAGTCCCGAAATTTTTTTCAGTGATTAGTGTTAGGAAGTCACAAATTTTCAGCACTAAGGCTGAACATTCTGTGGATTTTAAAATATTTTGTAAATTTTCTCTGTTTTCGATTTTTTCCCAAAAATCTCTGAATTTCAAGCCTCTTGCCAGAGCAGAAGGCATTAACTCAGAGTCAAGAAATTTTGCCCTGTAATTAGTGTTGAGGAGTCACAAATTTTCCGCACTAAGGCTAAGTGCTTTGTAGAAATTCGATTTTTTCGGGACACCCTAATGGACAGATATGATAGTTTGATAAATCTGTTATATACTAAAGAAAATGTTAATGCGAAATTTTTCTTTTTCTGTTCTTTATTTTCATTCTTTTTCCAATCTTATTTCGATCAAAAGTCTTTGCCCCTTTTGTTAGGCCCAATACTTTTTATATTTATAATTACGCAAATTTATGTATCAGTTTGCTAATTTTTAATCTAGTTAACCTTGTGTTGTCTCTTTCAAAATTTAGCTGCAATTATAACTTAAAATGAAGAGGGAATCGTCAAAGTATGAAATTGGGATGGATTTACTTTCCCTCCAGATGATCAGAAAGTAGCTGACGTCTAAACAAAATATATATGCAGTTCTTTTTATTTTTCTTGCTCTTTTTTTTCACCGAAAGGCCGATCTCGTGAAGGTGGGAAGAGAGCCAAAGCTAGTAAAACTACGACGTTGTCGTACGTTATTATCGCTACAGCTGGTTCTAAGAAGAAATTCATATCTATGACGATACAGCACAGTTAACAACAGAGTGTTTGTCTCTAAATATATATTTAATTATATAATCAGTTTTACATTAACAGTTGTTCAAATCAGTTTATGTTTTTAGGGCATGATTTAACTGCTTGGAGAAAACTAAATATTTGTTTTCAACATGTTAGACACAATACATGATTTTTGTAAGAAGAAGCGATAGGATAAGACATGAACGATTTCAGCACGCTTTAAACAGAAAGGCTCTCTAGTGCAGAAAGAGGTCTTAGAATGGAATGCAAGACTTCTGAAAAGTTCAGAAGAATATTTATTTTTATACACATCTAGTATCAGTTTCATACTAGCCGAGTAAAACAATATCTGAAAATTGAAACTACCCGCAGAGAATAAAATCCCTTAATAGTAATCTGATAAAGAGCTCATGGAACTACTCGAGAAAAGATGTCACAAGGAGGCGTCTTCCTCTTTGAAACGTAAAAGCCTTATTTTTGGAAGAATTGAATTTAGTTCTCCAAACTGTGCAAACAGTTGTTGCAAACATTAAAACTTAAAATACGTATGCAACTCAAGCAATATAACGCATCTAATAAATTCATAAGCCTCAACTACTTTTAAGTTTTTTTTTATAGTAAAATGTCTTTTCACCTAGAGATTATTGCTGTACTTAGAGATATAGCCAAAAGTTTGAAATGATATCCACCATTATATTTTGTTTGTATTAAAGTATTTTATTTTATTTTTTTTGTCATTTTTTGAGTGACCATATGGTCTGCTTTGATCTTCCACATTTTAAGTTATTCCATCCGCACTATTAAAAAAAAAGACTCCTTTTTACTGCATAATATATATATATAGAACTGCTAATTTTAGCTTTTTACTGCGCATTTTACAGTTTTAAACATGAACCTCTGCTACTGGTATTATACTGTAAAATCAACATTTTTTTTTTTTTGCAATGCAGATTCTCTTTACAGAGCACAAAATATCGCAATTTGTCAAATAGTCTAACACAAAAAGATAGTTTACTTAACGTAAAATATTAAATTAATAGTAATAGAAGAAATCAAACAACTCAACCACAAGCTGAGTATAACTAGTTTGAATAATACAAACTATTGCATCGTCATTTCTTGCTACATTTGATATTTTTCTTTCACATAGACAAAGATGCGGCTTTTTTTAGGGGAGGGGGGTGTAGTATGAACTGATTCCCATGGTTTATAAAAAAGTTAAAATATAACTGTATGTATGTGCTTGAATATTTTAGTTCCATTGTATGTAGAATATTTATATGTTAACTTCTCCTTGAAGCACCGCTAAGCAATATAGTTATTAAGGTAAATTATATAATATTCTGTCGCGTGTTTTACAAACTTGGAATTAAAACTAAATTTAATGCAGCACATTTCTGATAATCTTGGGCTCCTATTGGTATTTTTGTTTCTTTTAATTGTTTTCTCTTTTTACCAGAAACGAATCACTTTCTTTCTTAAACAGTTAATGCTTTAAATATGAACAGTTAAGCATTTAGTCACTAAATGTCATCAAAAACTATATATCTTCGTTTATGACAGTAAGCAAGATAATAAATATTAATACTAACACGGTATTTAATAAGCTGACAATTCCTTAATGCTTTGAAAATTTGCAGTTGGAATTGGTTTTGAAAAAAATGCTCAAAAGAAATTTAGGAAAATAAATAAATACAACATACATTGATACAGTAGGGAAATCTGAGACTGGAAAAAAAACTTATTTTTAAACATTTCTTTAAAATGAAATACATCGCTTTTGTCAATGATAAATTGATCTCATAGGAAATTTACTTGTTTTTCATTTATATCATGCAAACTTTTGTTCGACAGTTTCTTTGTGCTCTTAATCTATAGTTATATTAAAGAAATAATAGTTCTTTCCTTTCAAACAATTGGTTCTCTTAAAGGAAAAACGCTACGTCTTTGTTTTAGGGTAGATCGATTATTTATTATTATTATTATTATTTTTAATAATAGAAAAAAAGTCTATGATATCGTTGTATATTTTGATTACCCTCAAATTGAACGTATGTTGAAAATTCGGATGCTATAGTCGCTGTAATAATGAGATTTTGGGTTCGCTTGAAAATATTGCATTTGTAATTCATAAATAAGCATAACAATTTATAGTAATGATTAAATTTTCAGCTTCACCAACGTGAACGTATTTCAAATGATAGTTCAAAAACATAAAGTGAAGATAATGTTGATTATGCTAAGCGTTTCAAATCATTTGCTATGCGTTCAGAAGTTGTGAGTGTGGTCGAAGTGACGTTGCAACTGTGTTAGATGAGGAGTTTTACCTCGGAAATTTGCCATCGCAGCTAGTGCTACTCTTGGTAAAGCGTAATTAACAAGGCAGACACTGTTCTCTATGATGATCGATAAACTAAAATATACCGTTAAAGAAAGTAAGTTTTACTGGATTTAGGATTTTTTTTAATAGCAAGGGGTTAAGGAAAACTATTTTCCTTAACCCCTAAAACACAAAAGCCTAAAATATTGCCTCTTTTATATTAAAAAAAAAAGACTTCCATAACTAATTTATTATATGCATTTTCTCATGATTAACATAGGCAGACTATGTAAAAAGTTAATTATCTCCCACTTGTAATTTACATTCGTACTCCTTCTGAACGATTACGTTGATGAAAAATATGATCACTAATTCTTCAGAATAATATTATTTAACTAAGTTTAAACAAAAACTTCGTTGAAGGCCAGCACATATAGCGTAATTTAACTAATAGATACGTTTAAAATAAAGTTGCTGAAGTGTGAAGTGTATTTAAGTTATTTAAAAGATTTTAGGGTGATTAAAGTACGTCTACGTGTGGCAGGAAAACCCATTTGGAGAATGCGAGAACACGCTTTGTTAGTTTAAACATCAAGCACACAATTTAGCATAGTTTAGTAGTTCAGATACTCGCTAAATTCATGATAGACAGACAAAAACGAATGGTAAATAAAGTGATACAGAGAAAAAATGCTATTTTAATTGCGTTTTGTGCTTCAATAGAACTTGCCTTCCAATTCTTAGTCAATCCTTAACCACTTTGCAGTTTTTTTACGAGATATCTCGTCCATGTAACTGCCGAACCGCAGGGAGGTTAGATCAGTTATTAAAACTTAGTTTCAACTATTGCTTTTATTTATATGGCTGGTTGTTCGTTGGTTTCGTGTCTCAAATAGAAAATTCAATAGCACCAAAGGTCCTATGTACAGCATCAGCGATTCGAAGACAATTTTCTTTGTATAAGGTAAGATACATCGTTAATAATCTACCTAAGAAAAACTTTTATAATAGATAGAAGAAAAAAATATATATTTTATAAATGGATAAAAATCCGAAAACTTCCCACTTGAATAGTTTTGAAATGAACTTTTTAATAGAACAGTTAAGAAAAGCAAGGCATATTTTATAGACTTCCTTTTTAAGATGTTTTTTTTTAAATATCGTTCAAGTTTTAATGAATTCATTTTGTGAAATTTTTATAATTTGTCTGTGCTCTGATTCAAATGAAAAATAAGCCTTTGATTTGAAAAACAACTACATTTTCCGGTTAAAAAAATGTAAAAAAAAACTTAGAAGGAAACATGTTTCTAATCTAACTTTTTTATCGATAAGCATTTTTAAAGGGCGACGTTTTTTCAGTGAACACAACTTTAATCTTAAAAGTAAGTTCAGGATAAATGCAGAAAAAACAAGCGAACTAGAAAAACAAAAATAACATCTTCAAAATGTTTGTCTTCTAAGGATATTTATTGCCTAAGATTTAGAAGTACATCCATTTTTTTCTCAAGATATTGATTTAGTCTCTTTGAGTTTTAAAGAGTCTAGTTTGTAAAAGAACTGTTCAGTGTTTATTCTTAAAGTATATTTCTAGCTGTCGCTTGTAGTGTTAAGGCACCAAATATGATAGAACATTGAATATGGGATACTCATGCAATTTTTATACGAGCATTTGACATCTGCGAACTTCAGGGGTTAGAACGAATGAAAAATTAAAGTATATTTAATTGTTTTCAAGAGAATATTTGAAACAAGGAAAAAAAAATCTCAGCTATTAAAATTTGCTAGTCGCAAAAGCAGAGACAAGAGGGAAAATTGAAAATCATCCTAAAAGTTTTGCACTAAAGTCAGTAATACATATTTTATTTGTTAACAAATAGGAACTGGCAACATATTTTATTTCTTTCTTTTTTCTTTTTTTTTTTGTATTTTAGGCTTTGAGCTTTCTTTCTTTCTCCGCTAACAACGAAATCGGTTACAAATCGTGTTAATATAGGCTTAGTTGTATATAAAATCTGCTAAAAATGTTATAGCTCCAAATCTGTACAACACTGTGGACGGAGAAAAATCACAATTTCTTATAGTGTTAATTTTTTGAATGTTACAGTATATTTCAACTGCAAACATTTCGAAAAACGCTTTTTGATATTTTTAAATTAATTATTTATAGTATTTGTATGTTATTTTAATTAATATCAAACAAAGACGAGGCCTCTCGATCAACTCGCAATTCGAAAAAAAAGAAGTATTAAAATTGGTCTATCCTTGTAGGTGCTAGAGTGTCACAAACATATACACAGATACATATTTACAAAGGTAAATATCTACGTCAAACTTATAACCTCCTTCCTTGTTGCTTCGGTTTTTTCAAAAAGAAAGCTTTTCTTTTTTTGTAAACACGAAAAATACCTTCAAAAATACTACACTCATATTAACTCCTAGGTAACAAAAATTTGTGGTTAGTTTTACTTATTTATCATAGATGTAATATTTTTGTCTATATAGCATTTCGAGAAATAATGCATTATTTATAGTCACACTTTTTAAACAAATTATGACTTTAATTTTTGCTAAATGAACTATTATTCACAACTATTAGAGCAGTTTTGCAAAGAAATATTAATTTAGAATTAAAAAACCCTCAAATTTATATGACGAAAAGAAAAAAAAAACGGAAGTTGAAAAAATGATAAAATAAAATAATCTTATTGCGAGAAAGTATTTTTCCCTGATGTTTCTTAAAAATGTTTGTTCATCCTGTAACTTCTCATGCATTACATAATTTTAAGTGCAGCACAAGTAAAAAAGAAGCTCCCGTCTGGAGTTTAATTATCTCAATTCCGCTCGAACGCGCCGCCTTCGTGATTATTAACCATGTGATTCAATTTGTACTTATTTGAGTGGAAGGTAAATTATTTTTCAGTTGATTAAAACATTAAAAGTCAAATTTTTATTTTATTTCTCTCTAAGAATGCAATTTCTTGGAGTGAAAAGTTCATTAACGTGATGAAATTGTCGTTGAAAAAGTTGCACTTAGTTTTATCGGGATTGTATTGGGATTAAACTAAATGGCTTAGAATAAAGGGACATTGTTTAATTCGTGTATTGTATTGATGGTGTCATTCTAAGTAAATTTTCGATCAATGAAAAGTCAGAACGTGCCATTGCGAATTTCCAGCAAAACTTTTCAGCAACGTATTCTCAAAATAGTACGTTAAAGATACAATGTAACTAGTGGCGAATATACAAGCTTGGGGTTTCGCTGCAAAGCGTATTTGGGTCCACTTTGTCTGTGAAAGAAATAAGTAAAACATTTACCATCCGCACTTTTGTACCTCTTTTAGTGCCGTCATGATAGTAAGGACCTCTTGCAATTGTGAAATTTGCGGCATGATAGATCCACAACTGGATGTAAGAAACGCATATAAAAAGAGTGTCTGTGTTTGTTGGACCCGTCTTGATCAAACGAATGCGTCCTGTAGTACAAAATTTTGCTACAGGTAGGTAGTTCCAATGAAAATCGAATTTAATTCTCCAAAGGTGAAATTTATTCTAATTTTCTCCCAGTTTTAAGCAAAAATTCTAATGAACTTGGGAGGATATTATTAAAGAAATGTCCCACCATTCCATTTTTTATCAAATTAATGCTTGTAAAATCAGTTCAAATATAAGCATTATTTCAACAAATTACGCATTCTTTCGGGCATGCCAGAAAAATTGAGGCTAGAAAAAAAATAATATAACACTATAACAGATATATATTAAACAAAAGAGTTATGCACAGAAGTCTTATTTGCAATTTTTATCAAAACTGAATCGTTGTACCCAGGTAAATTTTTCGTAGCATATACTACCTAAATACATTATATTTAAATACATTTATGGTCATTTGTAAACGGGAAATATTAAAATAAAATGTCTTAACAATTCGCACCGAAATAAAATACATGGAGGCATAAATCGGCTAATGCAGGGTCATACGGTACCAATCATACAAATCTCCATGTAAATAGTAAGAAATGATGCTATGAAAAAACTTAATACATTTTCATGGTATTCTGCTTCTTCTTTAATAAACAGGTCAAGCAATATTCTAAATCATTTCACATGATGGGTTAATTTACCCCACTGTGACGTAAAATAATTCAAAACTACTGTAGCTAATTTTCTACTTCAAAATTAGAAATGTTTTCCTAAAAGTATCGTTAAGACCTTCTAGATAAATATAATGCCAAAATACAGTCAAACTTCGAAATAAAGAAAACTACGATTTTATTTCTGTAAAACTGTCAATGTGAATATTTTTCAAAAATAATCAAATTTTACCCGCCTTACTTCAATTAAGTGACGTTTTTATCATATGTAAAATAATTTTGATTTAACGTATCCTGTAAATTTAAAAAAAAAATAAAGCCGATTCTTAAACCGAATTCAGTTTTTCATTTTAAATTAGTCCTAAAAATTATTACATTTAAAATATTTTAAATGTTGCCGCAGATTATAGTTTTAGTATTCGTTTTTTTTTTTTTTTTTTTTTTTTTTTTTTTTTTTTTAAGACCAAGAAATTATTTTTCTACACTTAAGCTTTTTCTATTTGTTTCAACAATAGCCAGGTACCAGGTAAAATAAATATATTTAGGAAATATTTATATATTCTCTAACACATTCCCTCTTTTCTTTATTTAACCTTATTACTCAGAACATTTGCTCATGATTAAAGTCCCTGTTTCAGAAACCCTAATTTGATTGGAACATGTTAGTTTAAAATATAGAAATAAGTTAAAGTTTCGCTGCAAATAACAAACACCAAATGCATTTCATGTTAAATTTACCCTTCACCTTCCAACTTAATTTTACTTGCAATGATTAAACAAGTTTACAACAAAATATAATTCTAGCGTAAATATGCATATCAGGCTCTTATGTATACATTCTATGTAGAGTAATTTAAATTTTAAGTGGAAGAGAATGTTCTTCCATGGATCGATAATAATAAGCTTATAGTTCAACGAAAATGTAGTATGCAAACATTTATGCTTTCCGAAAATAATCAAATTAGACTGGAAAATTTATTGTGGCTAAAATAAATGCAAGGTTGAAAAGAGATAGTCCAGTCAATGAATACATTATAGAATGCACGGAATATGCGAAAGTTTTTGACTCCAGAATATAGGGATAGCTAGTAAATAAACATACTGAAAGTCCCCGACCCTAGGGGGCGAGCTAAAGGTGGGAGGGAGGGGGGAAGCACATTTTGGGTCTCTCGAAAAATCGCGGAAATTGTGGGAAAATGGGTTCAAAATGGGAAAAATGGGTTTAAAATTTTGATGGCGCAAGTTGCGCCATCAAAATTTTGGGGGGGGATTTTTTTAAACTAATTTATTTATTTAAGTTATTTATTAATTTATTTTTCAAATTAAATGATTTACTGATTTGTTTGAATGTAAATTATTTATTAATTTATTTTTTTTTATTTAAATTATTCATTAATTTATTTATTTAATTTAAATTCAACAGAGTAGAGAGGTTTTCCATATCTTGTATATACAAATGGCAAGACTTGGCATAGGGGAAGTGTCCAGCTGCATGAAAGTAGGGCATCATTCGCTTACAGCAATTCAGATGAGCAGGGAAATCACCAGACCTCTCTATATGGATGTATTTCTTTATCAAATGCACCGTTTTGAAGTATTGAATCCACAGCATTGCGGTAGGTCCATTGTTATTGATCCTGTTCATAGTTTCTCCAAATTTGATAGCCACTGATTCAAGTAATTTGTTTTGGTTCAAAGAATTCAATGTTGGAGGGTCTAAAAGGAAATCTGAAGTAAGGATACTAATGCATTTCTGCCCTTCCTTCGTGAGCTCTACTTCATCTAGTATCATGTTTGACAAGGTATTTTCAACAAGAAAATGGCCGCGCACTGCTCTCGAAAAGACGTGCCCATTCAGCATTTTGTCCACCGGCAGTGGAGTATAAATAGTAGATAACAGTTCTTTCAAACCTGCTCCCATCATGAGGTACCCTACACATCCCAAAAATGACATCAGTCGATGAAACCCGCCAAGACGTACAACACACAGGATGTGTTGTATTCATGGCGCCAGCAACAATGTCCCTGGCTTTCCAATATAGGGGTTGATCAAAAGTTACAAATACATGCCTTTGATCCAGTTATTCACACAACTTATGTGCAAACAGTAGCGCTGTATAAACTGTGTCATATTCCGATGGAGGGGCATTTATAAAAGGAACGGCTATTATTCGAATATTTTTACTTGGATTTCCTCTAGTTATACATTGCATGTACCCCTTCCATTCAGGGATTGCAACACCTTGTTTTTTGACCACAAACCACAGGATATTGAAAGGTGCTGGATGAGGTGGCTCAATACATATGAGGTGGCTCAATGGTACAATAATGGGTGCTACAGTCACATTTTGTAGACCTCCTTTCATGGCTGCGTATGTTTATAGCGGAATTATTGAGAGCTTCCCAGTTTCAGTAGAGGTAGGCATCATGTTCAATCTTGGTATTTCTGAACCTCTTTCGACGGAGTAACGCATTTGATCCCTCCCATAGCGTGGAACGTATTAAGCCCTTCTATAGTGCAAACATTGAAATCCACGTTATCGAAAACAAGTTGATTAAATGCAGTTGGTTTGTAAGTTAGCTAAGCGTGGGAAATTGCAGATAATTCTAACTTTTGGGCTTCATAATACGATGAGCTGAAACCAAGACTTGCTAAAAGATCTATCAAGTTTTTAGAAGCGTATTTTCTGTGTAGCAGAAGGGATATGCTTGTTAGTATTGGTGATAAGAAGGTACGAGGCCTGACCACTGATGTAATTGTATGACCAATAGCAATGCACTTCTTTTGTGATTCTTCTGTTTTCTTAGTTTTTTTCAACATAACCTCCTCAAGAAAGGTATGGAGTGATTTGCGGAGAGAATCAATCTCCTTCATAAAGTCATCTCTAGGCGGGTAAGAGTTGTAATTATACACAATACTCTGAATGTCATGTCTTATGATTTCAGCAGCTTTTCGGACTATCCTGAGCCGCTCTTCTTCCTCATTATTTTCTTTTTTATCGTACCAACTGTTGGTTAGCAATTTATATCCAGTGTCTCTAAAACAGACTAATGGTTCCTTAAATCTGTTGGAACCTGGGATTATGATTATGCGATCTTTATGCTTCTTCTGTAGCTCTGTTTTGATGGTTCTCCACTCGGGTTTCTTCCCAGTAATAGCTTCCATAATTTCATTTGAAGTCAATTGACAGTAACTATTTTCGTCCAGGAGATTAGTAATTTGTTCCATAGCGTGTAAAATATAGTCTTCACACGTGGATGTTGATGATTTTTGATATATCGGCCTCACAAAATCCAGCCGACATTCATCGTGATATACAGCCTCCTTCTCAACTAAATCATTTATGGAGGAAAGACGACCCATCACTTCATCTCCCAGTTGATCATCTCTAACTTGAGCAGCGTTCATAATTGTTACATACATGTCCGTTTTCTGGCGTCCTTTTGTAATAGTAGTAACTGAACATACCTTCCTACGTCTTTCCATGTTCTTCTTCTCCTCACCTTCAATACTTTCGGCACAAAATAAACATTTTGTTTTGAAATCAAATTCAAAATGTTTTGACCTCAAAGTTGCTGGCTCAGGTGGTTCATTTGACGTTGAAGGGGTTTGTCCCTTTAAATGAGCCTTGATAGATTGCGGTCGAGTGTAATTTTTTCGACATTCAGTGTGAATTAGGAGGGTGTCTAATCCCTCTAACGAAGAGTTATTAACGTCATCCCTTTCTATGCTTACTTTGATTAGTGATAATATCCCGTTTTTGGTCACTGTAGAAATACCAACACCTAATTCATAAATTTTTTCGCCACACACAAAGCATCGAGTAGCCATTGAATTCAGTACACCATCCATGTTTTTGTAGATTTACAAAATCACAGAAATTGAAAATTAACAGCACTGACACAAGAACAAATGCTGGAAATGGGCTGACATTTGGAAGACGAAAAGAAAGTGCCTCACTCCTGTGACATTTTACGCTTTCCAATAACGGACGCCACTCCCCCCCCCCCCTTGGATACAGCTTTAGAACTGTTTCCCGCACGTTGAGGCCAGCTGCAGCATTATTTCAAATCCAATATGACACTGCTACTCTGCCCCCAAGTTGACATTTGACTGTTTAGGGCCAAAATTCTTCGTCCGTTTCTACGATCGTCCAGCTGCATCTTTGGACAAGGAGATGGCGAGGTCATCCGACACCACCGGCTCATCCCCGGCTGTTTTCTGAGAAGAGAAGGGGGGGGGCGGCATCTAATTCGGTTGAGCGGGGGAGCGGAAATGAAAATGAGGAGAGCACTCTGAAACTGCGTTTGGGCTTCTAAAGATATCTGCGGAGACGATCGCGGGAAAAAAAAAAAGATAATTAGTCCTTTATTTTTTGAACATGAGACTGCATGTTAGAAATTCAATAACTTTTGATTGGTCAATAAAATGTAGCAAAACAGCATATCAAATTGAAATTTTATCGAAATAGTCATATTTCAAGCACGCTACAATGTATTCGTTGACTGGACTATTTTTTTTTTTATCTTTCCCTCCCCTTTTAACAAACTGTTACAATTTCACGAATCCCCCTCACCCCTCGAAGGGCGCGATCCCTTTTCGCTTCAGTTTGATTTTTGTGAATGGCAAGTACTCTATTTTTAGCATGAAGGCGCATGTTTGAAACTCAATAACTTTTAATTAGCTTAATAAAATGTGGCAAAGTAGCATGTCAAATTAAAGGAAATTCAAAGTTCTACAACTTTGCCCATAACATTTATAAGGAAAAATGACCTTGGAAGGCACTAGACGTAAATGTTTGAAAAAAAAAAGCGCGTTTTTCCGAAAATTATTTTTTTTTCACAACATACCCCCGGAAAATTCTTGAAAATTCGACAAATATGTGTAGAAGCACTCTTATAAAAAGTTTATTTAGCTAGAATTTTTATTTTGAACTCATTTTCCCACCATTTCCGCGATTTTTCGAGAGATCCAAAATTTGCTTCCCCCTCCCTCCCACCTTTAGCTCACCCCCCAGGGTCGGGGAATTTCAGTATGTTTATTTACTAGCTATCCCTAACAATATTCTGGAGTCAAAAACTTTCGCATAGTCTACGCACTCTACACCCCTATTTTGAGCACTCATTGACTGGACTAAGAAGCATAGAGTGATTCTCCAAATTCCATAATTATTATTCAAGAAAAATATGAGTACGAGTTCTTTTTTTTAAGGGAAGGTAAAACATTATATTGAAAAAACAAAAAAGGTTAACGTTAAAGAAAAATTGAAAATAATGACTGAAACTGTTCTTGTAAGTCTAGATGCTGTGTTAAATCTATCAGCACTAACGAATATGAAATAAATTATTTATAATCGAAAAACCCAACTGTCACATTGAGAGGAGCTACCCTTACATCCAGGTCTTTTTCCCCGATCCGCTAGGCTATATGTTTCACTTGAAATAACAATAATAACATATTACTAATAACTGGGTCATTTAATCCTGTAAGGCATGTAAGTCTACATTATACCCTATCTCAAATAATTAAATATTTAGTGGTGAAGTTCCAGCTACATTTCTTGGTCAGTTTGACTTGTAAAATAAAACTTAAGAGCAATTATCTTTAAGAAACTCATCATATATCTAGAGACTAGCAATAATTGAGTGACTTTATCTAAAATCATTTGCATTTAAAAGGCGATTGTTAATAAAAGCTAAAGTATTTACTTTTAGTTTAGAGTAATAAACTGCAAAATTGCTAGTTTTGCAGTTTATCACTGCATTTCAACCTTAAACGGGAACCTCTGCTGTCAGTATTATACTGTTATTTTTACGGAAATAAACTGTAAAATCGCAAATTATACACTGTTAAAACTACTGGTTGTGATTGACTCCTTTCCGGGGGGAAACACTTGTAGCACCAGCGGCACCCAGTATGGAGAATTCACCCTTGGCTTGGGTGAAAAACTGGCACCCTTAGTTCAACAAGCACCGCTGGTGAAAGATGGAACCGTATAGGAGAATATAATGGCACCCTCACTGTTCACTATTGCATATCCCCCCTGTGCTGTGTGTGTTTTTGTTTCTCAATTGTGTTTACTTTTATTTATTGCTTTTATTCATGAAGTATTGGTACATTTTCACCTTGAATTCAGACTTGAAAACCATCGAAACTTGCAACTTAAGGAATTTTCTCACAGTTCAGACTTTCCAACATATTTTAAAAGAATTAATGACTTGGATTCCACTTAGTAAATACATATACGTATGATAAAAACAAATTAGAAAGAAAGAAAGAACGAGTCAGGCAGAGTGATTTTACACATAAATGTAAAAAAAATAGGGTGAGCCTTGTTTCTAGCAAAAAGTAATCTTTTTGAACCACCCTAATAATGCTGCCAGTATTACACTGTTGTTTGTACAGTAAAATACAGCTTGTTTTACCGTAATAAACTGTAAAAAAGCTTTTTTTTATAACTTATTACTGTGCTTTAAACTGAAACCTCTGCTTTCAGTATTATACTGTAAAAACAGCAACTTATTGTTTGCAGTATACATGTCTAACAAATGTTCAAGTTATAGTCCTTAGCACATAGAAGATGCATTAAAATGAACCTTTTCACCAATACATTGCGGGAATTAAAAGTTGTTAGTACAAAACGTTTTTTTCCCTAAGTAATTATCCCATGTGCACGTTTATTTTTTGTGCTACGAAGAAAAAATATTCCTTAAGAGCTCATAGCTGCATCTTCTATTCTTCTTATTCGTTTCAGAAAATGTGTTCTTTTACTACTTGTATCAGTGTTTTCTTACGACGCATTAGATAGAATGTTTGGGGAAGCAATTACTTTTGTTACGTGGTTAAAAGAAAATAAACGTAATATGTTTTGCAAGATTATTTAAGGTTTATGCAGCATACATGTTCACGATCAGACTAAGAATATGGCACAATTGTTCTTTGGATATAGTTACAGACATTATGACTAAACAAAACTAGCTCCACGTTCCGTAAAATGAGATTTTTTACCTGTATAAGATCACGCGGTTCAGTTACCCCATTATTATCCAAACACCTGTCTCAGGGTAATTATTTATGTGTAACCAATTACCCTTTCAGTATAATGCCATATGACATTTTCTTAAAGAATTAATGCACTTTTCTTTTTTTTTTTTTTTGAAATTAAAATGTGTTTTTTTATTTTTATTTGTAGAAAATATTATATAAAACTGATTCGATCTGTTTCGTCACTGTTAGGTGCGCGTCTTATATGTGCACATAATTTAAATGTATTCGCAAAGCAGTAGAATACTTTAACTGCATATAAAAAAATGACATAACAATAAAATACGTTTCAAATAATATTGAAAAATAATCTAATAAATAGTCTTTATACTTTACTAGATTTTGGAAACTTTGTTAAAATCCTACGTTTCCAAAAGTAAAAATTTAAGAATGTATCTTTGCGCGAATGTGTCCCGCTTGCTTGGCTGTGCTTGTATTGAATAGAAGATTATGCATTTTGAAAATCGTTCATACAACGAAAGAAAAAACCAATTGAAAAAAATGCGATATTTTTTCATTAATTATTTCTTTAACATAACCACGAAGCAGTAGTTTGAAAATCAGTGAATGATCTCTTTCGGAAAATAGCTCACCTCGTAACGAACTGCAATTATGGAAACACCCGACCATAATGAAAAGGTTGGAAAAGTTCGGTTTTGATTAATTGCCCTCCATTAGCACAGTTGCATATACGCAACCTGGATCTTTTCACGACTGCTAGTCACGTTCCATTTTTCTCTGTTACGGAAATTAAGAAATTACTAAGTGACAAAACGCGACGAAATGTGATGACTTTTCACGCTTGCTTTCGTAATTGCCAGTTAGGTTCCCCTGAATGTCTGTTTGAAACACCATCTTGCACAAATTATTCTAATTTGCTCAATGCTTCGAGTAAAGGGTTCATTTTATGGCATTTAAGCTACTTTTCATTCTAATCCTACATTGTAAATACTTATTCTTTGAATTGGAGATACAGCAGAATAATCTAAGGAGTACTGCGGTAAATTTGTATTTCTCTAAACATTTAGTTTGTGCAGAGGTAAGAGTTTAAAAATAGTTGCAATACCAAATTTAATTGTTGCATTTATTTACAGATGTGTTTGCATATTTTACAGCATGCATCATAAAACGGCTTATTAGATATAAAACTAAATATTTGTGCATAACTTACTTTTATAGGTCTATAAACGCTAAGTTAATATTGAAAAAATCGTAGTTGTACAAAACTGTGAGCAGGAAGTGACGTACATATACATATATTCTTCTGCTGATGTAAAAACTTCTGCTCTTGAGTTATACGGTAAACTTTAAAACAGATTAGATATTGCAGTAGGTAATGGTAAATATATATATATATATATATATACACTGGCGGAAAAAAATCCCAACACCAAGAAAAAAATTGCCGTAGAGTAATGAAATTTGGGTAATGCAATTGTCTAGTTAACATGTTTAATTGATTAAATGTACAAGATCACTGGCTAATTTAAGCTCAAGAAAATGCTGTGCAAATGTGAAATTATGTTAATTTAATAGAGGGTGTAACCTCCAGAATTTTGAAGGCAAGCCTGCAAGCGTGCATGCATTATGTCATACAGGTGCCGAATGTCACTTTGTGGTATAGAGTTCTATGCTTGTTGCACTTGCTGTGTCAATACTAGGACCGTCATTGCTGACTGTGGATAATGCTCGAGGTGCCACCCCATGATATCCCATACGTTATCAATTGGAGACAGACCTGGTGATTTTTCAGGTCA
>JAXGGA010018431.1:0-22102 GCA_038373865.1 Uloborus plumipes
GTATGCCCTAAAGTCACTCATAACTTTTTAAATAATTTAGCTAGAACAATGCTGTTTTTTTCTGAGTGTTTTAAATAACTTTTACTTTTGAAATAAGCAATAAAAATTTTTTTGGTCGTTTGGTCATTTTTGAGGTACTGTAACCCCTTAAGGAGAGCGCTAATAAGTGAAAACACCCCTTGTAATTTCTGCCAAGAGGGCACTTTCTGATGGTGCCCAGAATTTCCCTTTGTCCCCAACTAAAGCGGTGGAGAGGGAAGTGTTTCGTTTTAGTTCATGAGCAGAGAATGTCTGGCCGCTGTGTTAGGGAGAAAACTCTTGCTTCTTTTCACTCCACAGTCCTTATTTTTCTTTTCTTTTTTTGCTTGATTTTTGTAACATTTATCTTTTTTTTTTTTGTGATTGTTGTTTTTCCTGATATTGTTGTTTTTCCTCGGATAACGTTTTTATTGCTACGTTCTATCCATTAGCATCTTTTCTATCACATAGATATATTTTCCCCTTTATCGAAACCTTTAACGTGCTTTCAAGCTATTGTTCCCATCAGTCAATTACGAATGCAATTATAGTCCCATATGACTATAATTTTTTGTCCATGCTTACTCAAAGTTATTATTTAGGACTGATGATAAAATCTATGCTAAATTTGGCAGTCGATAAATGAAAAATGCATCAGTAGAGAGGTTCTATATTTATTTTATTTACTTATTTTTGTTATTGTTGTTCAGCAAATCTTTCAAACGTGACGTGTCAGTAATCCATGTTTTAATTTTAATGTTATTCGAATCGGTAAGTCCTATAAATTTGATTATAATGTAAGAAAAATAAGTGTTTTAATATTGTTATGTACTTTATGTATTTCCTGAAAATAATTCGAATCAGCTACCATGACCATTACTAGTTTGAGTACTACCATAGGTAAGCGAGTAGAATCATAACTGATCAAACCAGTGTATTCCAATTTATTTAAAAACATATACGTATATACATTAAAATTGAAAGTTAATGAAAATATCATAGCTATTAAAGTGAGAATTAAATAAGAAATGATCAAAAGAGCTTTGTGTTAAACTATAATTGAAGTGAAAAATCAGCGTAAATAAAGCACAAATGAGGTAGAAAGTACAGCAAATAGCTATTTCAAGGCTACAATGGAGCCTCTTCCGCAGTGCAAAAAGCTCAGCGCACAGCATGAAAGCTGTGAGATTTCTCTTACAGCTTTAGTCATAACTATTTGATGCACTTTCTACACAATTTGTGCTTTATTTACGCTGATTTATAAAAGTGAGATTTTTATGTTCTGACACCGTTAGAATTTGTTTTTTCATGAACTGAAATTGCAACATTTGTATCTGAATTTTAAAAAAAATGTAAGCATGCCCATATGTAGTCATTTACCTTATGAGTTCCTTAATTTGATGATAGAGGCTTTCAGAAAGTCATGGTGCAGGTTGTAGAAATTTTTAGGGGAGAGAGGGGGTGTTTTTAGTCATAAATGTTCTTTTCTTTTTGAGTATAATCCCGTAATGTTTGAGGAGATGTGCCACCTCTTGAGGGGAGACACTTTTGAAGTGATGAATATTTTCACTGTTTAAAAAGGGCAAAATTATGTGATCTAGCTTGCTTAACGTTAGTGATGCTGTCTTTCATTTTATTTGTGTAAGCATTACTGGGCAAACATATAATTGCGGGCCCACCCACTAAATTAAGGCACGAGCCGCCACTGCTGGACAATATCCCATCATAACCTCCCACATTGCTGTGGATGGGAGCAATAATTCTGCCAGTCTTCAATATCTTCTCCATGCTTAAGAGAACAGCCCTCGCATCAAGAAGATAGTTGCCACCACTCATTTGTCGGAGGGCGGAAAACGTGAGCTCCAAAGGATCGCTATTAAATGCCCTAGTGAGGACGTAGTGAAATCCGTTATCCAATAAATAGCGGATGCAGGACACAGTCGATTTAGTTGTTAAAACTAAAGCTTCATACGTTTCTTTTGTAAGAAAATCGATGTTCGGGTCTGAGCTACGTTTACTGGCTTTTTTAATTGTATCGATGTACTCCAAGAATTCATTGCTCAGCCAGTCCAAGCGATCATCGGAGCAAGAAAAAAAAAAGCATTTTGTCTGGCCTTCTTGACAGGCTGGACTCGTGTGGGCTGGACACATCGTGAATGGTAAACCATTTAAAAATGGTTTTCAAGTATGCTACAGTCTGGGTGACAGAGGAAAAATTTTGAGCTCGGGGATGTATGTTTGCGTGATTTTTCAAACATTCGAGAGCAGCTGTAACTGGCGGAGAAAAGATAAGAACAGCGCGTCCAACATTCATTTTTTCCATGTTTGTTGGAGCTATGTGCTTATACGTCAGATTCCTGACTGGTTTCTCGGTTTCAGATTTTTGAATTTGATAAAGCTGCTTTAAATATGATGGCGAAATAATGCCTGTTCCATCAGTCATGTCCCTGCTCAAAAACTGATTCCTCAGGTTTTTGATAATATGGCAGGGATCAAAACTGAGGAAAAGGCTGCGTGAACTATCACATGGGTGTGGCACTTGCTCTGTTAAAGAACCGTTGTTGAATTCTTTTAACATGGTCGTATTAACTTTGTGATTATCAACCACAATTCTCACAATAAAGAAACCAATCGTTTCTATCTGAGTTATTAAAGCTAATGTCATTGCGTATAGTTCTATACCCGTTAATCCTTTTGTGAAAAAGTAAGAGCATGGAATGCGGAATTTGTTGATAAGCCACTTAAAGTAAAACATAGCAAGCTGTTCGCAATGTTTGTTGCTTGTGTAGCTCCTACCTCTTGGCTACTTTTCGCCCCAAAGAAACGATCCATTTTTTTGTCATAGATGTACTGTGGTTTTATTGCCATTGCATTAAATTATAATGGAACACAAAGTTTCATATGGTTTCAGATGTTGCAATTCCTGCGTGAGTCTTGCTTTTACAAGGGATGTTAACCCCTCTTCACCGGTAAACGGACCTAAGTATCGTAAGAGTCATTTTGCAAGGCAAAAGGAAACAATTTCGACTCCGGAAAAAATCATATGAACTTCCCATCCGTGACCACCACAATACCGCTTCTCTAATTGTTTCTTCGTTCCACGTAGGTCGTTTTTTTTTTGAGAAATTTCGTATTTGCTCCGTTAAAAATTTAGCACGCTTGTTATCTGCATTTTCTTCCAATATTATGATCTTTTCTAGAGCTTGATGGCAATAATTTGTTTCATAGTAGTTTAATTTATTTTTCATGGACTCAAATTTAGTTTCTAGCACTTTCATTTTCTTCCTTTCTTTTGCTAGTGCTACTCTCAATCTTCGAAGTTGAACATTTTTCTTCTCTACTTCTTCCATTATATCGTAAGTAGTTTGCGTACTTGTATTTGCAAGCATGTCATCGAAATTTGTTTGAACACTTGTGCTAGCAAGTACTATATCGTAATTAATTTGCTTACTTGTGCACGCAAGATAATTTGCACTTTTTTCTAATTCACATCGATTCTCATAATACTTGCTGTTAGCAAACGATAATAAAAGTTCTGCATCTTCTCTGTTCACCGAAAGTTGATCATCATTTTGTGTCTCATCAAATATCACAGAAAGTTGATCATCGTTTTGTGTCTCATTAAATATCACAGAAAGTTGATCATCATTTTGTGTCTCATCAAATATCATCGAAACTTGATCATCAGTTTGTGTCTCACTAAACATCATCGGAACTTGATCATCTGTTTGCGTCTGATCAAACCTCGTCCGCTTTGCATCTCTCTCCCCAGAAGTATGACTCTCAAGCTTATTCTTTTCATGTTTAGCTAAAGAGGTATAATTTTCTACGTAAGGTTGAAAAATTGAAGGTACGGCATTCTTTTTTAAGCGCCAATTTTTTTGGTAGAAATAAAATCAGTAGGTTTGAAGTGCAAGCAACAAACATAGTTGTATTTAATGTTATCAACAATTGTGCTATTTTCATTATAAATAAATCTCAGCCACTGTGCTCTTGTTGTCAAATTAGTTGGAAATTCATGGAATGAAAGTCCGTTCCCTTTTTTTTTCTTGATTTACAAAATTCAACACAGCATTTAGACATTCTTTGGTAGGAATAACAACTGCAGTTCAAAATATTATTCTAAGATCCATTGAAATGAATCGAAACTATGAAATTGTTTTAGTGCCTAGTCATCGATCTAAGTTGGTTTCGAAGGAGTAAAATACTGATGATGTCCTACAAAATGCAAAACACTTATTAAAAAATGTGTCACAACAATGGCATGAGAAAATCATAACTTTTATGAGTGTAGTCATATATTTAAACTAGAAATCGTGTGAAGAAAGAGATTTGTTCCCATTCCTGATTACAATGGAAAGTAGGTAAATTTGTAACTGCTTTGTCACAAAAAACTACTTATTTGCCATACGTGGGTGTCATTTTGGGCTACTTTTGCATTATTTTCGGCCTTAAAGTTATCTTAATACTCATAAAAATTAATATATTCATGCTATCTCATTATTTATGTTTCACCTATATTCAACTTAATCATGACAATATTACGTAAGATGGTTATTGAAAAATTGAAACCATACTTTTCTCTCTAACCCCATTACTTACCCAATTTCTCCCATCCATGGGGTAGTTTGGGTATAGTGAAACTTATATTTGGCATTTATATGCAAGTGAGTCTCTGATCATGGAATTTATAGAAAGTCATAATGTTAAGCTGGAACAAAAAAAAGAAAAGGAAGTGTAATAATAAATTTATTACTGGACGTGAAAGTTCAAAAAAATGGGCCATTTTTATACCCAAATTACCCCGACAGACCCTGTGAAATAAATAAGATAAGTTAAATTACATTTAGTTTAGCTTTTAATATTTAATTGCGACATAATGTAGCAATTTGATATTTGACAACAAACGTGCATTTTGTGCAACATTTTGAAAATGTGTTTTTAAATAAAATTGCAATTGCAGTTTTTAGAAGGGACTTTTTTTTGGCTGCGATCCAAATATTAAAACAACTTTTTCGTCTAGAATTTTGCAATTAATTTTACAGCAAGAAAGCGGTTTGGAAATAATTGTTTTTGGACAGGAATTTTATTTGTTACTAGCTGTGGGGCCCGGCGTTGCACGGGCTTTAAAGTAGTGATGAAAATTTAAATAAACTACTCGCCGTCAAGGCGCTATATAATGATATATAACCGCCAAGGCAGCTCGCCTTTAAAGTAGCGAGGAAAGTTTCAGCAAACTACTCGCCGCCAAGGCGGCTCGCATTTAAAGGAGGGAGGAAAGTTTTAGCGAAACCGGTTTCAAAAAACTACTCTCCGCTAAAGCGGCTCGCTAAAAAACTTTCCCGCATAAAAAAGTCAATCGCATTATTTGCACATGCTTCCTCAGGAATAAAAACAATGTCAAGTAGCACATATTTAACACTCTCCCTAGTAAACAAATACAATTCCCTACCAAAAATAAATATTTCCAAACCGCTCTCTTCCTGTAACATTAATTGCAAAATTCCAAACAAAAAAGTTGTCTTAATATTTAGATCGCAGCCAAAAAAAATCCCTGCTAAAAACATGAATTACAATTTAATTTGAAACACATTTTCAAAATGGTACCAGAAAAAAAAATATAAGTCATTAAGTAGGCAGGAATTCAAGTGAAACACGGACGATCGCATAATTTGCCTTGTTGAAACGCCGTAAAATGAAATGCTTTTAAGAAACGAAATGAAGAAAAGGACACCAACAACGAATTTAAAAGATGTCGCCATAGCAACGCAGTAAAACGTTAATAGTTTGATCAGGAAAGAGGTTTTCGAACTCAAGTTCAAACGCTTGTAACTTTTTTTCTAGTGAAGATAAAAGCTTGGTTCTTCGACTGTAAGTCGTATCAATTCTGGGGTGAAAAATATCGCTCTATCCAATGGCGTAAAAATCAAAACTGTGGAATAATTAGTTTATTTTTTATTGATGGTTTTAATGAACCAAGTATTGCAAGAAATCGGGTGAAGCCTTGCAAAAGGCAAGTTTAAAAATTGAATAACTCGTGCTGTATTTAAGTTAGCGAATCGGAACAAACTGCATAGGATGGACAAATTTTTTCTGCTTCCAACGATATATGGGTGATTCTACGATCAATGCGTTTTTTGTGTCCCCAAAGAAAAAATAATCTGTTTAATTTCAAACTTATTATATCACTAGTAGCCGCTATTTTTATGATTGTAGTGGTAAGGGCCAGACGAAATTTCAATTTTTGGGGGGTTTATCGATACCAGGGGAAAATGCGTTGCCAGGGGAGTGACACTATTGGCGGAATTCTGGTTTGATTTACAATTATTTCACTTATTTTTCGGTGTAAAATCATAATATGGACTCATTTCTATAAGACCTGTAATCAAAAAAAATTTTCACGTTGTAATAAAATGAAAAAAATTAATCCTGAAAACACGACATGTTGCATACAAGTCGCACCGCAGATCCCAAATAAAAATACTTCCCGCATTATTTACGTTCATTCAAATTGTTTTCACAGGGGCAATTAGGATTAAAAATGAAATTAATTATGCTTATATCACAGTTTTAATGTATATTTACCCTTTTTTTGAACAAAAATGCCAGGGGAGTGACGCCAGAGAAGTGACAAAATCACACATTACCTATAAAAACAGCATCACGCCTTCTTCTTACCGGAACTTCAAGTAAACCGTGATGTCTGCACACAATAAGCATAACATTGTACATACGCATACTTATGTAACGATGAAATATCAAAAGTTATACTTACCAGGGGAAATACTACAGCGACTGGCGCAGTAAGCTTTGAGGCACTTTCAACAAGAACCGATGCAATAATATTCGATTTTTTTAAAAACCTCTTAGCTTGCTTTTAACTTTACTCAGTATTACACTGGTTATTCGCAATCAACATCATTCTTATGCATTTTTTATACTAAATTTCAGTCTTTGAAGTTCGCCAGGTGGAGGTGACACTGTTGATATGGCCCGTTGAAAAGTGTATTTTTTTTAAATAATAATAAATATTTTTTCAATGTTTACTGATGAAATAGGTTTCTCTGTTAATGTAAGTGTATGATTATGGCAAAAAACATTATCCCACGTTAGCAAAAATTGAGCGTCGAACATGTTTGTGTAAAAACTAGTATTTGAACATGCCAGGGGAGTATACAATTATGACTATTTTCAGCTGTAAATGCTAAAATAAAATAATTTCAGTGAATTAATTGGGTGGTCCATATAAAAGATAATAGTCTGTAATGCTTCAGCATGCAAAAACATTATTAAAATCAGTTTTACATGAAGTTTTTCCATTGGCCGTCTGAATTCAAATAGCGTAGAATGACCCATATAACATTAATATGTGCAAGTAATTTTTAACCCCAGTATTCGGCGATTTATGAGAAAATTGCCTTGAATTCGAATAAAAAACGAATCGCTTATCGAATCTTTTCAAACTATAGCCTAAAGTCTTTCTGGATAAATGGACTATTCAACACAAAAAGAATTTTTCAAATCGAACCAGTAGTTCCTGAGATTAGCGCGTTTAAACAAACAAACAAACTCTACAGCTTTATATATTAGTAAAGATTTGGGGAGAGTGTTAAGTATGCGCTACTTGACATCGTCTTTATTTCTGAGGATGCATGTGCAAATAATTCTATTGACTTTTTGATGCAGGAAAGCTTTTTAGCGAGCAGCTTTAGAGGGAAGTAGTTTGTTGAAACTTTCCTTGGTACTTTAAAGGCGAGCCGCCTTGGCTGCGAGTAGTTTGTTGAAACTTTCCTCGCTACTTTAAAAGCGAGTCGCCTTGGCGGCGAGTAGGTTGTTTAAACTTTCCTCACTACCTTGGCGGCGAGTAGTTTTCTCAAACTACCTTCACTACATTAAAGCCCGTGCAACGCCGGGCCACGCAGCTAGTGATTTCTATGAGGAAAAAAATGAGTACTTTCCCGACTAGTAAAAGTAAAAATATTGTTAATTTCACTTAGTAGTTATACTGATAATTACATTAGTTAATACTTGAAAAAACAAATATTGGGTCAATCATTGTAATGAAATTACTGCGTTGAATTGATTTGGGTTATTGTAAGGGTTGGCTTTTTGCCGGCAGAAATCGTTTTCTGCCGACAAAAAAACACTGCTATGACGAAGCTAAGGGCAAACAGCTACAAATTACAGTCGTACAGCAGGAGCTGAAGCGGAATTGTAAACAAATGCTGAAGAGCTCAGTTAGATCATAAAAAGAACGCAGTTTCATTCTTGCTTTTGGAGCATCTGACAGAAATAACCGCTACCAAACTGCTGGAAAACAACCTTATCTAAAAGTTGGGTATATCTTCACACTGGTAACAAAACATATTTTACCCTAATCTATTATCTCCAAGGTTTTTAAGTTTTGCGGTACCCTGTTTTCGGACCTCTCTTTGCTGCCCTAAAATATTTTTAGCTGCAAGTATTTTTAGCTAGAGTGAAGATATACTCAGTTTCTGTATGAGGTAATTTATCTGCAACTCGGCTACAGCTATTCCGACTGATGAGCCCAAACAAGGGCAAAACTGCAGCCTTAAAATGCTGTAAAAGAGCTGTTCTTTATTGCTTGCAATTCTGACTTAGCTCTGTTTGTGAGATAATATTTTACCATCTTAGCTTTGTTGAAGTATAATCTGTCTCGTGCAACAAAACAATATTGTGATGCATTCATTACAAAACAAGAAATTCCTACTTTAATGCACATTGAAAAGGCATTTTCTATTAACTGAAAACTATTTATTACTTTATTCAGTATGATTTTGTTCATTTTGCTCAGCTTTATTATCTGCAAAGGATTAATTTATTTTTAGTTGCGGAACTATTTTTTTTGTTTTTGAGCAATACCTTTTGCATTATATTATTTTATTTTCTCGGATTATTTTTTGACAAAAATTCTTATAATTTGCTAATTATATATTTTCCGGTGTTTGATAAGAAACATTACACTTTGTTTATGCCATTTTTCTACTGGGTTTATCGATATGAATTTATTAGTTTACTTTCTGAAATGTAAATTTATGCTTCAATTTAACATTATATTTGCTGCAATTAGTTTTTAAATTCGTAAACTATGCATGTAGCGACAAATGAGCATGCAGCAAAAGTCCTTCAAATTTTACCAGAGGCAAAGCGGTAGTGGGTATCGATAGTATGCAATATGTTTTGCATACAGTTGTTTTGAGGAAACAAGAAATATTTTTTTTAGTATGCATTGCGCCAAGGGGATTCCCGCAGCAGAAAAATGCGTCTATAATACATGCAATTATTGAGTGAATCATAACAATGTTTGTTCGCCTTAGTTTCCCCACGAAAATAATCATTTACTACAAATTAAAACCAAGTATACTCCCCCCCCCCCCCCCAAGATCAATGATGCACTCCTCTCCAAATACTACAGAGACCCCCAAGAGTACGAGTGCCCCTCACCCGAACACCTCCTCCACTGAAAAATTCAATGGCGCAGTCTGCGCCATGACCCTCCCCCTCCACCTGATTAAATTTGAAGTGAAAGTTTCAAAATGAAAAACAGTAGAGCCCGCTTAACCCTAGAATACTAAACATGAGTAATTTTTACTCATCTTTCTATTTAGTATTAGCGTTAAAAAAAAACACGTTAGTATTCTAGGGTTAACGAAATAGCCATTTTGGGACATTGAAAATATATTGTATATTCTTTTAACCGATATTTTAACAAACGGACTCGACTGTATTCGGTAGAACCCATTTCACAGGTTTTTAATAACACTTGACATCCTAATATGAGACTTAACACACAAGAGTAAAAATATACAAAGAATAAATGGATTTCTGGAAGGAAAAAAAAAAAAGAAAAGAAATAAAAGCCAATTTTTCCCTTGCACTTGTTTTATTTCAGTTCTTAGAACATGATTCAAAATGTCAAAATATTTTCTTATTTTCAAAAAAATCGAATAGAAGTATGCTGGGGAAAAAAGAAGAAAGAAAAGGAAAACATATTTAAAAAAAAAAAAGGATTTGTTGCACAAATGCTTTTTAAAGTTAGACAGCTTTAAAAGGACAGATAAAATTCCATTTACCATTTCTTCATTGTTTTTCGTGATAGAATTCTTCTATGTGTTAAAATTTTTAATAATGTTGATTAAGGTCAATAAGTAACGAATTCTATTGATCAATAGCAAGTTTTTTTCATTTTATTTTTAATCCTTAAGAATATATGAAATGTTTAGAACTTTAACGAAATGTTATGATAGAAATTTATTCGCCGAGTTCCGAGATAAATACAAACTAAAATAACTTATTCTTCTCGAAATAAACGAATTAAAGTAACAATTCTTCATACTACAGAGATCCAAATTTAAATGCTCTGTACTTTAAGCAATATAATTTTTCTTTTTTCTAAAAACTGCCATTGTGATATCAGAGTACATTTATGCTGTACTACGGATATTTGGAAAATAACTTTTGCAGAATAAAATAAAATTACCCACACGATTGGAAGTAGAAAAAATTAAAAAAAACTTTTTTTCAATTATAAATTGCAAAAAAATCAAATAATTTTCTATAAAAATAGTAATTTCTTACCTTTTTTAAGTTATTCGAACTCCATCTGTCATTGAATTCCATCATCTGTCAAAACTAAGCAATGTTGTCATGAAAAGTGCCGCCAGCTAGCGCTCAAGTGGCAGAATTATGAAGCTCGGCTGTTTCTTCATTTTAGGTAGGGATTTCAAAAATTGTGGTAGCCAGTAAGTACAGCGACATCTAGTGGAGCCATGCTCTAAATTAGTGGTTTTATCTCTATCTTGAGTGTTTTGTCTTTGTTTTATTATGTGTGTCTGATTTTATTAAAAATTGTCAGTCCTTTCCTTCTCTTGCTTAGTTTGGATTTTAAACATTATTTATGTGTGTTTTAAAATGTTTTTAAAATCTTATGTGCTTTATGGGTCATCATCGTTTGGCGCAGTGTAGCCTATAAAGGCTCATGTGCCAATAAACCCAAAATAACCAACCAACCAATCAAATAGGCTCTTATCTATGTACTTTTACAGAACACATAATACTAAACTTTTCTAGAGATATCATTTCGGAACCAGATCTTCTCTTTACACCTGAGAAAGAAATCTTGGAGGAAACGCAGTCGCAAAATGTAAGCGGAGTGAAACGGATCACCGTTAAGCGTGATGGCAAAATGGCGCCCACCAAACACCTTATTTTGACATTCTCAACTCCCGACCTCCCTTCCTGTGTAAAAGCTGGGTATCTCTTTTGTTCAGTTCGACCTTACATCCCAAACCCGCTCAGGTGCTTTAAGTGCCAGCGGTTTGGGCATTCTAAGATTTCGTGTCGTGGTACCGACACTCGCACATCCAGAATGAAAGGGGCACATCTCAAAAAATGCATTTTTTGGAAATATGTTTAAATAGCGTACCTTAGTACACCTTACATGAGAAACCGACCCATTTTTTTCTAGTGTTAACAGTCGCAGCTAAAAAGCAACTTATGCCCTTATCATTCTCCAGATTCTGCCGATTGTGACGGGAGAATTGAGTTTGAAAGGGGCACATCTTTGATAATCAGAGTTCGCCGAGCGGAATTGGTGCAAATTATGGCTAGTACTTTTTTTAAACCAATTAAGAAAACCGTAATTTCGCTTTTTTTTGAAGTGACACTCGTTTTAATTATTCGTTATTAAGTATAAATTGTTTGTGCACAAGTACTTTATGAAGGGTTCCTTTTTTTAGAATAAGAAGAATAGTATTATGTAACCTAGCGTCAAATCATTAGGAATTAAAATTTGATTTAATATCGCTCTGAAATGAAACAGCGATAGTAAGTATCAGTTGACAAAATGTTTCACATTTCAAATAAAATAAATGTATCTAAAAATCCTTAAAACAATTTTTTTCTTCGAGAAAACTTGCAATATTTTAATATACTAAAATTTCCTATTTTTCATACAGTATACATTCTATCATTACAGCTAATTCAAAAAGCATGTATAAAAATATTTTTGGTAAAACTAAGCATCATGACTTCAGTGCATAATTAACCATTTTAAATTCTACAGTCGAAAAATAAGTGAATCTAATTATTTTTTATTAGTTTTGTTTATCAGCTTCTATGCTTTTATATTAAAAAAATTGCTATTAAATTGAAAACAGTAACGTATTACCTAATTTGTTGATTAAATACTTTTAGAACAATTTTATAACTCTACTACACAGACCCCTTTTTGTTAAATGTTTGTTAAAAGCTACAAACTTGAAAATAATTTTGTCACACATTTAGAATTACTATACCTATTTAAGTAAAACGTTTAAACTACAAGCAAGGTCAATATTGAGAAATCAAAAAAAAAAATCTGCAAGCAATTCAGAGATACGTTATTTTTTTTTTAATAAATTTGAAATTCTTCGTATTATTTTTTCCCTTCGACTTTTTTAAATAGATCGTCTGCTTTGTGTTTAAACCTTCTGAAATGTTAAATCGAATCATTAATAAAGAAAGAAAACTAATTGCTGTTGACTTTCTGCGCCCGTTTTGATCTAAATTCATACCCTGTTAAAGAGCGAAAATTAAAATTGGTAATAGAATGTTTACATTCTGAATTTCGGTAAGACCAATTTTATAATGTGCTTAAAACTTAAATCTTGTCTAATTTATTATCAATAAAATTTATTTCTTCAATTTTAATGCTATCTGCTGGTTGTTTTTATTCAATGACTTTTAATATAGTTACTGCTCTTTTAAACAATTGAAATTCAACGGAATTCTGTAACAACTAATCATTCCTGCGAAACTGAACTACAAAGATGGAAATACCAATTACTGTCTAACATTTTTTCGCGAAACCTCCGTTGAATCTGGGCACGCGCCAAGTCTCTTCTGACTCTCTCGAAATAGGGGGGAAATGCAACGAGGAAGTAGCAAGCGAACAAAAACTGAAGGCATTGGGAAGTGCGCATCCTAATCCTATCTGATTTTAAAGTTTAATTTAGGCCTTTTCGGATTTCGTAAAATTTCAGCCACTGTAAGTAATAATGTAAGTATTCCACTTAAAAGATTTTCTTGCAACTCTCAGCCCCCCCCCCCCCCCTCTCGTAAGCTGAGTGAAAGAACCCTGGCGTGACATTCTGAGCATGAAAGGACCTACGTGCCAAATGTGGCTCAAATCCGTTGTAATTTTGGGATTTGTATGAAGAACACCCCTTCCTTGGGGGGAGGCAGTTGCCCCCACTCGTGGATTAAAAAAAAGGCCCGATATAAATTGCACAAAACATGCATCATTAAAAAATGTAGGTTAAAATCATGACAAGAACTTCAAAAAAAAAAAAATAAATAAATGGTGTATAAACTGATGCCCGTAAGAATAGCTATTTTGAGATGTGCCCCTTTCATTCTCCACGAAAATGGAGAATGAAAGGGGCACTTCTCATTAATTAACGACTTATTTAAAATTGACCGGGAAACGCAGACCATAGTCACATAGCAGAACCTTTAATCAACCAATCAATGAGAGTTTATCTAATTTCAATAGTTATTAGAGTCAGGGCAAGGATTTAAAAAAGTTTAAATTTTCAAATCGATTTTTCTCAAAACAGCTATTTTGAGATGTGCCCCTTTCATTCTGGATGTGCCAGATGTGCCGAACTTGACCATGATAGTGTACAGTGCACGAAAGACTTCAAATGTGTCAACTGCAAGGGAGATCATCCCTCCTATTCGAGAAAATGTTCTAAATGGCTTCTAGAAAAGGAAATACAGGTAATTAAAACGACAAAAAATATCGTATCCTGAAGCAAGGAAAATATTCCCGTACACCCACAGCGGGAATTTCTTACGCTGCTGCCGTTAAAAAAGTTCTCAAAACTTGAAGCACCCAAACAGATGCGCAAATAAACACTACACCTCATATTCAAAATATTAGAATAATGACATTTTTTTACAAATTGAAAATATCGTTTGGTAATGCAATGTCTTTAAATGCAAATATGCAAACGACGATTTTATTTAAGACTTATTGATGATTGAACTTATTTATTACCTTGAAATTAATGTCGTATTTGAAGAGATGAATAGAAAAAAAAATATTTTGAAATGTCAAAATATTAGAATATTTTTTCAAGTGGTTCAAAATATTAGAATATTTCACATTAATTCTTATATCATCGTCACTAATTCATGACGGGTGGCATCATTGGTAAAATGCAGACGATTTTATTTAAAATTAGAGATCTCTTTGCAGTTTGTTTAATTTTTATCTTGAAATGGGTCGTGGGAGGGATATTCCTGAATTGTTTAAACTGTGTATAGTGGATTCGTACCGACATGGTAAAAACCAATGTGATGTTGCAAATTATTTATGCTGTTCGCAAACAAACGGTAGCAATATACTAACACAGTATTTGAAAAATGGAAATTTTCAAATTAATCGCCAAAATGGCGATTGAAAAGCAAAATCATCTGCTAGAGATGAGAAGAAACTGAAAGGTGTTGTTAAAAAAACCGTTTCAAAAGTGTGAAATTCTTGCACCGCAAATGGAAAGATAGAGGAATTGAAGTGTCTATGTCGACAACATTAAGACGTCTTCACAAATTTAAGTTTGAATCGCGTGTACCAAAAACAAAACCCCTCATGATTGTGAAACAAAAACGTACAAGATTAAATCGGTGTAAATCAAGAAGTTTATGGAGCAAAGACGATTGGAAAAAAAATCTTATTGGAAAATTATCTTAAAAAAATCTCTTATCAGTGATAAAAGTATGCTTTGTGTTTCATATGGTCATTAAGGTATTGGAGTTTGGAGAATGCAGCAAGAAGCATTTGATAAAGAATGTCTTAAATGCCCGGTGAAATTTGCTGCTAGTGTGGCAAGTGAGATGACTTGGGGTTGCATGAGTGCAAAGGACCTGGAAAGTTATGCATCGTCTACGAAAAGGTTAATTCTCGGATACATCAAGAAATATTGGAATATTACATGATTCTTTCGTCAGAAGATTTGTTTGAAGATGATTTCATCGTTCAACGAGATTTAGCTTCATCTCAGACATCAGTGTCGACTAAGAATTGGTTCAATCAGAGCAGCATTAAAGTACTTCTTTGGCCACCAAAGTCACCAGACCTTAATCCCATCGAAAACTTGTGGCATATAATGAAGAAAAAACTCCGAGAAAATCCTCCTTCAAATAAAACTGAGTAAGTGGCACGTATTAAGTCTATTCAGTCTAATATTGATCAAAATGTTTGTAAGCAACTTGTTTGTAGCATTTCAAATCGATTGAACGGTGTTGTTAAAGCTAAAGGGGATGCTACAAAGTATTAACTGCCATCTACTTCATATTCATACAATAATATTTTGCATAAAATTAAATATTCTAATATTTTGAACCAATGTTAATTTTATTCTAATATTTTGATTTTTTTCAGAAGTCTATTGCAATATCTAATTTATTATTATTTTACATATCGGTTACGTTAAAATATTATTTAAGCATCCCAGATTTCATTTATAAGCAATTTAATTGCAATAACTTAGTATAAAAGCTAAATAAATGGAACATTATTTCCATTTTATCACTTTTTCTCAATTATTCTAATATTTTGAATATGAGGTTGTATTAAGCCAGTCCTCTCATCTAAACAAAATGTACAGTCTACTAGTTCAAATTCTTTTCAAAATACAATTACAAATAGCAAGCCACAAACAGAAAAACATATCGTAAACACGCCTAATGCTGTAATAAATATAAACCAGAAGACGCAAAATTTAAAAAAAAAAAAAACTATAGAAAAAAAGAAACTGATTAAATCACGGGTTAAAGTTGGGGTTTCCTCGAAACAGAGGCCCCCAAATTTTTATGGTTTTAAAAAAGAAGACTTCTTGTACACTAACAAGAAAACGAAGCTCATTAAATCTTCTCTTGAGGAAGTTGTTCCCCTTCACGATGAAGTTAATGATATAGCATTTGAAGAACTCCCGCCATCCGACGATGAAGGGTGGAAGGACCCCTCTGCCTAATGCGCCGCTTTTTAGCTTGGCCGTTCTTCTTATTTTTTCTTATTATGGTCCAGAGCATTCTTTCTTTGAATTGTCAGAGTTACTCGCATAATGTCACGGACGTCAAAGATCTTGTCGAAATTCACCAACCGGCCATTTTCTGTCTGCAGGAAACATTCCTGTCGCCTGCTGATCATCCGAGGTTAAAGGGTTTTGAAATATACCGCAAGGACTGCTTGACAGGAGACCGTCGTTGTGGTGGAGTGGCGATGCTAATCTCTCATGATTATGCATCTAGCCAGCTCAATATCAACAAGTCCCTCCAGGCAGTAGCTGCGCGTATACACCTTCACTCGCTGGTCACGGTCTGTTCTGTATATATTCCACCTTCTTATGACTTGAGAAGTGTGGAATTGCAGACATTGATAGATGAACTTCCTCCCCCATTTTTTATCTTGGGGGATTTCAATGGCCATAATCCTCTATGGGGGAGTCCAGACTCCAATAGTAGAGGTTTAATCTTAGAAGGTTTAATAAATGACAACGATTTTTGCGTTCTTAACACCGGTGACAGTACTTATTTCCATCTACCAACGCAGACTTACCATGCCATCGATCTGGCAATTTGTTCACCTTCTCTTCTGCCACTTTGGGATTTTCAGGTTGAAGGTGGCTTCTATACCAGTGGCCACTTTTCGGTCAAGATAACCTTTACTGGACGCTGCTGCAGCAGCCCGTTTTCGCCTTGACCGAGCTGATTGGGCGACATTTACCCAGTTGGCAGAAATAACCCCTGAAATGGTTGTTAATGTAGACATTGATGAAGCAGTAAGCAAAGTAACTGACACTATCCTGGCAGCTGCAAACGCTGCAATTTCTACGCAAGTCCGCTGCAAGAGTACTAAAGGCAAAATTAAATATCCTAAACCATGGTGGAACACATATTACCAAACAGCTTATAAAAAGCAAAAGGAAGCTTGGAACATATTTCGACGCTATCCGTCTACACAAAATTTAATTGCACTCAAACGAGCTCGTGCTGAAGCTCGAAAGATAAGACGAAAAAGCCAGCGGGACTCGTGGCAAACATATGTCAGTACAATTACGACGTCCACCCCATCCAAGACCGTTTGGGGGAAAATTTAAAAAATAGCTGGAAATTATCAGGCAAACTGTGCTCCGATTTTAGAGAAAAATGGCCGAAAAATATCTGACCTAAAAGAGGTGGCTGACTGCTTGGGGACTCATCTGGCTGATGTCTCCAAGGCACAAAATTATAATCCCAACTTTTTAGCTCTAAAATCTTTTAAAGAAAAGAAAATTCTTAATTTTAACTCAAATACTTTTAATTCATATAATACCCAGTTTACCTTTGAAGAACTTGTTATAGCTTTGCAAAAAACTAGTAATACTTCACCAGGTCCTGATGAAATTCATAATATCATGTTGAAACAAGAAGTTCTGTCAAGAACCAAACGAGTCTACTTTCTCGTACATCGACATCGGCATTGTAACATTTGATCAATATTCTCTTGAATATCTGAAACTGAAAATTATGTCAAACATACCTTTATAGCACTTAAAGCTGATTTCTAAAAGCAAAATATACCCCTCTCATCAGATGAAATGGACACGTAAAAATTAAATAAACGAGTAAATAAAGTTTTGTCGCACCTTTTAAAGAACGTAACTGTTACAGTTCTTCTGTAGAAAAATTCCACAATCGTTTTCAAAAGAAAAAATTTAATAAATAAAATAAAAGAACATCAAAACACATTTTATCAAAGAAAGAAAAAAAAACCTCGTTCGTTAATGAAATGTCTCGAATTTTATTTTTAATCCGTTGCCAGTTGTTGAATATAAATAAAGAAAATGCTCTAGTGAATGAAAAATTTTTGTAAACAAAAAATCGTCTGCCAAAAAAAAAAAAATAATAATAATAAATTAAACAAATAAATAAATACAGTAGAGAACCAATTATCCGGGATGTTTGGGACCACAGCAATCCCGGATAACTGAATTTCCCGGTTTTCTGGATCGCTACGAAACGATATATGCCAATTGTTTACAAAACCCAAGTTACTATAATAAATAGTAATGCATCTTAAAATCTGAAGAGAAAAAGATCCAGAAGTGCTTATGGATATTACAATATTAAAACTTTCTGAGCTACATGCCACTTATATGGTATTTATGAAGAAACCGTTCATATTCATTTAGGTATTTCAAAAGAAAAAAAAAACGAAAAAAAGCCCTTCATTTTCTAGAAATTGCCAAAAATGCGTATTTTAAAAAGTGGCGGAAAAATCGACAAAATGTTGCCGGGTTTCTGGTTTCCCGGTATTTTGGTTCCTGGATAAAAGGTTCTGTACTGTAAACAAAAAATCGTCTGCCCAGTCAGTCATTTTTTTCTGAGCCTGCATTTCCGCCATGTTTGCGGAGTCGGAGTCGGAATCAGAGTCCTCACAGAAGATTTTTCAGAAAAGTACTTTACACACATTATTTATCAAAACCATTTTCTTACAAAAGCCGCGTTCATATGAAGCTTTTTTACCTCGCATTTCCCCGCTCCGCTCCCGAAAAAAACTAGTTGGAAAAATCCACCGTTCACATGTGAAAAGAGGTTTTATTCTACAAAGCGGATTAACCCAGCATCCTTAGGGGTTTTACCCAGCATCCTTAGCGGTTTTACCCAGCATCCTTTGCGCATTGTTTACAATCTGCACATATTTTTCGGCGATTCCTCACGATTTAATCGAATATGAATTACACGGATTTGTTAACAACTTTTACGTTGATCGACGTAAACACGAGACATGGATGAGGATTTTGATAATCGAAGGCGGCGACTTCGTAGGTTATATATGAAGCAAGCAATTCGCCAGTTTTTAAATATTATTCAAAGAGCGTTTCCCGAACGGAGAATGTGGTTGGTTGGTTGGTTGGTTGGTTGGTTGGTTGTTTAGTGTTTAATGGCGCAAGAGCCTTTATAGGCTATACTGCGCCAAACTATTGTTCAGTTTAAAAAATGAAGAGATGCTAAAATTAAAATTTTTTCTTAAAATAATGTAAACTACAATGCACAAAACTATTCTAAAATTAAAAAAAAAACTCTGAACGATACACATTTATAAAAGTATACTAAGTATAAAAGTCTAAGTAATAACAAATAACTGTAAATATTTTTTAATAAAACTTGATATATAAATAAAGAAACAGAGATGTCACAGTCAGGACAAGAATAAAAACACTAAATTAAGGACATAAAGCCTATCTCATGCAGATATGAGAACAAATTAGGATGGGGTGTGTTCCCTAGTAGATTCGTCAAAGATGGATAAAAGTGATTAAAATATTTACAACGTATACAATTAAAATTTGGGCAGTCACACAAAATGTGCAACACTGTCTGATTGATATTGCATTTATTACATGTGGGAGCTAGTTCGCTGCAAAGAAGGTATTTGTGTGTGAATCTGGTATGATCAATGCGAAGACGGGTTATTATAACTTGTTCCCTTCTCTTAAAATTTATAGATTTGAAACGTTTCGTCCGTGGCTGAATGGAGTGCAGTTTATTGTGTGTTTCTCCATCCCACTCATGCTGCCAATAGTTGTTGAGGTTGTCTATTATGCAATGTTTGATGTCCTCGAAAGGGACAAGGTCTTCAGCACGGGTACTTGCAGTCTTTGTGTGTGCTACTTCGTTGCCAGCAATGCCTACATGACCAGGGATCCAACAAAAATGTATTTCGAAGTTATTTTCCTTTAGGCTATTGTATAATTTGAAAGAACGAATAACCAAAGGATGACTATTATTGCTGCAGTTTGTAATTGCGTCTATTGAACTCTTTGAATCAATGTAAATTATCCAATTTTTGTGATGGGATTGGGCTATTGTTTGTAAAGATGTGGCTATGGCTTTGATTTCGGAGGAGAAAACTAAGCAAGAGATATTTAATTGTTGTGAAATAATTTGACCATTTATGACGGCCGCGAATCCGACGTGATCACTGGATTTAGATCCGTCAGTGAAAATTTCTTGATGCATTGAATACTTTTGCTTTACATCATAGTAAACTTGTTGGTAAACTGTTTTGTCTGTAGTGTCTTTATTAAATTTATCAAAATCGTGGATAACGGAAATATTACATTCGTTCCATGGTTTAATAAGTTCTGAATTACTGTATGTTTTAAAATCTGGAAGTTGCAGGGCATCAAGCGCCTGTCGCATTCTGATCCCAAACGTTGGAGTGACTGAAGAACGACGAGAAAATAAATCTGTATTTGACGGAAAAGAAATATGTAAATGCAAGCAGGGATGATTTAAATTCAATTTAATTTTGTAATAAAAGTTAAGAGTAAGTTTAATTCGTCTATTGTTCAGTGAGGGTTCATGAGCAATTATGTAAAGGCTATTGATAGGTGAGGTTCGAAAGGCGCCTGTACAAATGCGCAAGGCCTGATTATGCACTGGATCCAGGGCTTTGAGATAGCTTTTGGGAGCTGAGCCATAAATTTGACATCCATAATCAAGTTTTGAGCGTACTAGAGCCCTATAGATTCTTAGCATAGACTCTGTATCGGCAGCCCAAGAAGTGTTCGCTAAGACTCTGAGTATATTCAATTTTAAAGTACATTTCTTTTTTAGTTCTTGTAAGTGCGGTATAAATTTAAGTTTGTTGTCTAGAGTTAGACCAAGAAACTTTCCTCGATCTTTAACAGCAATTGGAAAGTTATTGATGTGTAGGCTTGGGTCTGGATGGAGACCTCTTTTTAGACAAAAATGTATGGGTCATTTTCACCATATGCTTACATTTCAAAATTTTTAAGTAATTTTTTTAACTTGCTATTTTCTTTTAGAAATACTAACAGATGTTTAGTCACATATTGTAGGTGTGAAAAAAAGTAACTATTTGTACACTTTGATGAATAATTAAGTATTCAAATGCTGTTGTAAAACTGTAAGTTGAAATTAAAATTGTCGTCCATTACCATACAAAATCAATATGAAATCTCACTTTTAAACTATATCATACAGCCTAGAACCAACTTCATTTGAAATTATTTGGGCCCTGAAGCTTAAAACGATGTTTGTGATGATTGAAATATTGATCAAAAACTCTATGGTAACGAATTTGACACTTGGTAACGGATTTGACCAGTAACGGACTTGACATTTCAACCAAAATGTCAAATTATGGCTAAGTTGTCGAATTTAAAAATTAAACTACAATATGCATTTTCTTAGAGTTGTATAATGAACAATATTTAGGGGTAAAAATTTAGAAAAAGTAAAAATTAATACTGAAATCTTTGGTAACGGACTTGACAAAGAATAAAAATACGCACCTGGAAAAAATTTTGTGCGAAACACCACAGCAATACTTCTCGACTCAGGGAAACAAAATGGTACAAAATAGTTACGTCACTAATTTGTTAAGTTAACTGAATACGTGTTACCATCTTTTGACTTCAATAAATACCTTTTTTAGCTAAAATAATCATAGGGTAACGGACTTGACAAGAACTTCCGGACAAAATATATTCATACATTTCTTATTGAAATAAAATTACTATTGTCAATATTTATCATGAATACCATATACTAATAGTCAATATATAAAAATAATATGTCGCATTTACTTTTTTTGACCATTAAGTAGAGGAAAAAAATAGTTGAAATTGCGAAAATTGGAAATGGACAAGCGTTTTTGCCTTGATTCTCATTTTTAAAGTCTTATATAAAAATAAATAAATAAATTTCAATAATTTGTTGAGTGATAGAATTTTTTTGGGGGTATTTCTTGCAGAAAATAATTATTCGCATTGAATTTAAGATATACGTTATGCTTCAAAATCGTCTTTTTAACCTCCGGACAGCAAATGTAAGCAAATTTTGAAAATGACCCGTATGCAAAATGTTTTTTGAGGAGAAAATGAAAAGCCATTCTCCTCTGCCCATACATAAACTTTATTGATTGCTATTTGTAATTGTCTTTCAATGATACTCATGCTCGACGACGCAAAAGCTATCTGAAAATCATCAACGAAAATGGTACCCTTTA
>JAXGGA010018432.1:0-22101 GCA_038373865.1 Uloborus plumipes
CTTCTTAATTTTTAATGTCATTTTCTCAATACTTTATTTCAGACTTTGCCTTGTACATCATATTAAATATTATAAAAATGTTACAAAATCAGTTGCAGCGACTGAGGATTATAAATGGAGGGGCAAAATGTTTTTGGAAACTGAAGACTTAATTTTATATTATCTTTAGGTGACTTAAAGAAAAGAGGCTTCAAAATATCTCCCCTATTTATATTTTGGAATTGTAGCTTTATAAGCAATGTTCTAGTATAGTTTTGTCAATGTTTATAGGAGATTCAAGTACTTTCCTCAAATGAAAGTCAAAGTTGGAAGTCTTTAAAAAAAAAAAAAATGAGCTGTCTTTGGTGATGAAAAAGGTAAGGGGGTCTCTTTCCGAAAAGATTCTGCAACTAGTGTTGTAAAAATGCAAACTTCGGCCCTCTTTTGTAAACTTATGGCTATGGGTTTGTGGCTCTCTTTTGAAAGTTTCCCGAAGTTGGCGCTATGAAAACTTCATTTGGTGATCTTTGATTGACTAAGAAGAAAAGATGAGGTTTGAAGGTTCTCCCTATTATTATTATTTTCTTGTTTTGAACTGATGAAGTCCTAAAAGTTTAATTTTAGCACTGCCGTTAGTGACTTCAGATGAAGGTTTGAAGAACTATCTCCGGATTTCTTTCTAAATTGAAGTCTTTAACCTGTTAACTGGGTATGACGAAATATTTCGTCATGCATGAAAGCCTGCAGCAATGGGCATGACGAAATTTTTCGTCATGCCCATAAATATATACCCATAACTAAAAAAGTCTTCTGCATACTTCATTGCAAAGCTGTTCGTCAACATTTAAATTTTCTATTCGTATACTTCGATCGAAATAAGCATATTACTAACACAAAAGAGGCAAATAAGCTATGAAATAAGCACTGAAAACTTGTACTTAAAACCGGACCTGTTTTAAGTACCCCATTGTGAAACGGGTTGAGCAATAGCTAATTCCCCGGTTAACAGGTTAAAACAAAATTTTACCCTGTTTTTACTGATATATGAGAAAGAGTGTCAGTTACTTCCTACTAAACATCTATTTTTCTAACCCTTACTCCTATAGACTTCTTTTATTTTGAAAAAATTGATTATTACCTGTTGAAGTATAGTTTAATAGTTATATTTGCTTAGAAAACTTTAAAATTTCTAGATGTTTTTATTATATGCAATCTATATTATTTTCCTTCTTAGAGATATATACATAAAACTTTCACAATTGAATTAATCCTTATTTTCTAACTGCCTTTAGTTTTCTAAGTTTAATCATCAAAAATTCTCCAAATTAGTTCAATCATCATCCTCCAGTTAATTTTCTATAGGATATGATTTTCTTAACATAAGTTTGTGTTTTTGTAAATTGTGGGATTTTAAACAAACGTTTATTTTGTATATGAATATTAAAATTTTATCTTAAACATTTGCACTAATTAAAGACATTGATATTATTCTGTCCTGCGTATATCTATAGTTTTAGTGGAAAAAGAAGCATATTATACGCAGTGGCGGCTCATGTGATTATGAATTAATCTCATGATATATATCATGGGGGATGATAATCATCCCCCATGAATTAATGGGATTGCTGCAACCTCAAATTTAAAATATTCAAAAATTATAACCAGAGAAATGGTTATAGTTTTATATATATATTTTTTTTTTTTTTTTTTGAAGAGTATGCGGTCGAAAATGGGGTTGAATTTCTTTTTATCTTGGTTTTGACTGTTTTTTCCTCTTAAAAAATAAAACCTTAAAAGAAGTTTAGTCGCAGTTCTATTTTCGCTGCTGACGTCACAAGTGGTCAAAGCGCTCTAAGCAAAGTCACTTGTAGACGCACTGTCATTTTGGATCATATTTTTCATTGTGCAGAGCTAGGGTTGCCAGAGAACTGAAACGGCTGAAGCGTCGGCCCGGCTTTTCACCGAAGTTTCTGCATTTGAAACGTCATACGAACCTCGCTTTGTTTTAGAAATCTGACGTTTAAGTAATAATAATAATTTTTTATTGTTACTTATTCCTGGCTGAGATAGTTTTAATATCCGTTAAAGGGCAGCTTATTGTTTCAAAGGACAATTTCAGCCACAGCTGCAAAAATTTGATGTTTTGAATTTCACACACAACCAGGATCTCCGAGAGCCACGGTTTGTCTCCCTCCCCCCCTCCCATAAATCTAATAAAATTATACTACTCCAGGGTTCACACTAGAGCCACTATATAGACCTTAGTCTAGAGCCGCTATATAGACAGGCCGACGCATCAAGCTTAAGTTTCACGACTTTGGATCCAATTCATTCACTTTAACTTTCAATTTTTCATTGTGTGGGGTTACCAGAAAAAAGTTTTGGCACATTGCTAATCTTTGCCAAATCCACGTGCCGCTAATAATTGCTCCCACTGAAAAATTACCAAAACGCGATTACTGGCCCGAAAAGACAACCACTCAAGCACGGGCTGGATCCAAAGTGGTGAAACTTAATCTTGATGCGCCGGCTCGTCTATATAGGGACCTTACCTTAGGCTAAGGCCCCTATAGAGGCTCTACCTTAGGCAGGAGTTGTGAAACACGGACGATCGCAACTCACCATTACAATCGCAAATTCCCAAATTTGGATTCAAGTGAAACGTTACAATCGCTACGAGATGCGATTCTGTTGTAATTCGACTTTCAGTTGCAATTGTAATTTTGGCCTCGAGGGAAAAAGTAAGGTGGATTTCAAACAATAACCAAAATTTTAAGTGTATTGGCGTACATTACGATTGTTTAAAGAGTGCCTGGAAAAGTAATAAATGAAAAAAAAATTAAGTTTCCACTAATTAGCTGGTGAGGAACCGAGATGCTTAGAATAAGGAAAATAGACAAGAAAAGGAAAAAAAGAAATACAAAATTCTTTGCACTTTCTAGGTTTCTCAGTTGTCAAATAAATTTCGTTTACAAGATTTAAAAGTGAGAAACTTTGGAAATAAAAAAGGAAAGAAGTTTACTAACGGCAGAAGTGCCCAAGTCCAGTCCGCCATATACAGAAGCTTTCCAGTTTCTTATACAAGTCAGTGTGACTTGAACATATAAAAAGTGAAAAGGAGAAACCAAAAATCAGTGCTTCTCATCGATTTTTCGCACTTCAGTACCAACTGTAATGTAATGTAGTGTAATCAGAAAATGTCCGTCTGTCATTTAGTAAAATTTTTTTCGTAAACAAGCAGATATTCATCTCTTTTGACATGGATGAAACTATTTTGAAGAAATTAGAAACATGTTCAGAAAATGACGTAAATGAAGCTTTACTAGAATTTAATAAAAAAGTACGTATTTTTGTTTACAATGTTTAAACTTTTATCTTAAATATGTTACACAGTATCGGCTAAATTTTAAATGTCAAGCAGAGCTATACAGGGTTCAGAATTGAACTCAATAACGCCAATGCTTTTTTTTTGCTTTCTCTTTCTCTTCTTGTATGAAATATTACAAAAATAAATCGTTTCATTATCGAAATAAAATGAACTTAGGTATGTAAATTTATTATAAGAAAAGTCATAGAGGATAATAAGTAACTAAACTAGCAAAAATATGAAAATTACACAACAAATAGAAAGAAATAAATAACATTCATGGCGCTTGCCATTTTTGTTTTCTTGTGGAACCAAAATTTTGAACAGACATGTGATTTTTCAGTATTTTTACTGAATTCAGTATTTTTTGAAATTGCAAAATTCTGAGTGCAGAACAAAAGAATGGGTATCACAATAATTTAAGGGGTTACAGTACCTCAAAAATGACCGAAAGACCAAAAAAAATTTTATTGCTTATTTCAAAAGTAAAAGTTATTTAAAACACTCAGAAAAAAACAGCATTGTTCTAGCTAAATTATTTAAAAAGTTATGAGTGACTTTAGGGCATACATGCTATGTGTTCTAATGGAAAAGCCAAACTTTAAAGTGCTTTTTCTCGGTGATCAGTTTTTAGTGTTTCTATGTTACTAGAAATGCTAAGGAATTTTTTCTATTCAAGATATCACTTTAAAGCAATATTTTTTGCACTCAGGATAATATATTTAACAAAACTGTGCATGGAATAAGCGTTTTATAAATTACAAAAATTTTTAGGGTTTGTTAAACCTCGAAGAACAAAATTTTCTAAGATTTTTTTACATAAATGGTCACAAAATATTTTCTAATCAAAATATAAGAAAATGAATGCACAGATTTGTTGAGGTTTTCCTTGTGATCATTTCGCAAAAAGAAATTTTGAAATTAGTGCAGAAACAAAAAAGCCTTAGGGTTTTAAAAAAACTGAAATTTTCTTACATTTTTCAAATTTTCAAAAAAAGTTTTCAAAATTTTTGATGTTTGAAAATAAATTATTGATTGTTAAACAAGTGCAGAAACAAATATTTCAAAGAATTAACTTTTTCACTTAAATTAAAGAAATTTGTTAGAAAGGTACTGTAACCCCTTAACATCTACCAATTAATTTCATGCATCCAATTTAAATAGTTGGCTATATAGAGCCAAAAGCCCATGTTTGAACTTGCAGGTGTAGTATAATATATCAACAATTTTGTATTTGCTCACACTGACGGAATTTCAGTATTTTTCATTCTATTTGGGTCACATGTCTGAGTAGCTCAGTTAACCTGCTTCTATCTTTATGAAAAAATAAAACATGTTTGTATGCAATAAGCTCCCAGAAAAGCAGTAAGGAGTAGAAACATGAAATTAAGTATACAGAGGTACTTTATTCCGACGATGTGCATCTCCAAGCCGGACTTTTTGACAAATTAACACTAGAAAGACGATGTTTTCGATATGCCTAGAAAGACTAACAATGGTCATTTTAACTGCCATGCCTCAAGCAATTGGAAATTACTATTTTTTCAAAAATTTTAATCATAAAACAATGTTTTAATGCATCAAAAAATACTTCAAGAATTTAATCATAATATAATCTGTAAACTAGTCACAGGCAGCTTTAATTGTTCGTAGTTTTATTTTCACATTGTTTCATTTGACACTGTTTTTGATTTTTCCCTTGACTGAACGTCTTATTTTTCAGTAGCAAAAGTGATCAGTGGAGATGACTTTAAGTAGATATACCTTTTACAGAGTTCATCCACTAAATTCAAGGTGTTTTTTCAACTTTCAATCTTTGTACTAGTAATTTTCTTGAAATGATCCAAGCATTAACAGCTGCAGCTTTGCGAATAGTAAAAAAACTGGCATCGGCCTTCGTCTGGAAGCAGATTTAGTAGAATATTTTAGTGCCATTTGATTAAGCACATCCCCATCACATTTTGTAGAGTTGTAAGTTATAGAAACTAACATCTTCAGGTTTCTTTGCATTGGCTAGAACTTCAAAGGTGGGTTTGACCCAGTCATTTCTTTCAATTTCAACACATTATGCTACTGCAGTCTACGTTTGCAGAAATTCAAGAGTTCAACCAAAACATTGAAAGTATTCAACATTTTAGATAAATAGTTAATGTGTATGATTTATAGCAGTTTCAGTGGTGTTTATTTCATTTACCAATCATTATATACCAGAAGTACAGAAAAACCTTCATTGTTTATTCAGTGTATTTTTAATGGCTTTATTACAAGCATTCAAAGTTTTGTATGAGTGCCTTATTAATATTTATTATGTCTAGTTAGTAGTTACACTTGTTATGCATGGTCAAATTATTATCTTTGATTTTGCAGTCTTCCTGTAAGAGTTATCGAGGACACTCAATTTCAAAATGTTCCATCCTATGCTACTTATTTTTCCTTCCATTTTGAGAGAAAAAGTTTGTTTTTGAATGTGTATCTTTTTACTTCAGTTCTAAAGCCACGGATCTTTCAAATACCTAAAAATGTTTGAAAATTTGTCTAGAAGAACTGGAAAGGTACTGACATGAAGTGCAAAAATGTAAGCAAATAGTGTAGCAGAAAAAATGGTCCATCACCACTGAATTTTCTAAACTCATCAGAGGAAGGTAAAATGCCATTTGGACAAGCTTTGCGAAAAGGAGCATCTCCGAAATCCGAAAAGTTTGTTCACAAGAACACATTTTATTGAGTATTGGACATCATTATTAACCAACTGAAATTGCGTTTCCTTCCGTTGAATGAAATTGTTTCATAGCAGATCATAAAAATTTCCTTGAAAATATATGTGTAAATTTGTGTGTACTCATATGCTTGGGTTATACTTATGTCTCTGTTTTATATGCTTGTTTTTATCTTTGAACTATCAGTAATTATCATCCTTTTTTTTTCAGCATGCTCAGTCCTTTTCATTTCCGGAGTTAGGTGTCCAGTTAAAAAAAGTATGTTATTTATCAATGTAGAGGTAATTTTAAAAAAAAACTCTTAATTTCCTTAAAGTGTAAGATTAAAATGTTTCACTTTCACTGAATGAAGGGCTTAAATTAAATTTTTAAACAAAGAGAAACTCCCTTCCAAGCTTTATGTGTGGAGGAGATCATATTTTTTCTGGAAGAGGTTTTTAAAAAAACAATGCTATTTGACTACTTCAATATTTTTTTCTTTCCCATATTCTAGTAGTATGAAGTTCACATTTGTTATCTTATTTTGGGCCTCTATTTCTTTATGTAATTAACAATTAATTATTTTTATTTCCCTAAATTTTCGTAAAAACTCTGAAAGTCAATAAATGCTCAGTCCTAATCAATTGTAAATTCTTTGGAGAGATGGAGAAGATTAATATTGATAATATTTTTAGTGATTTATTTTCAAGCAACTGGTTAAAATATTGAGAACATTAAGTTTAAATTAAAATAATACACAGAGCAAAAAAATCATTTGCTCTTTAGGGATCAAAGAGAAAATTCCAATTCCTGATCAATTGAAAAGGAATATTTATTTCACTTCACAAATACTGTAAATAAAAACAAGGAAAAAAGTCGGAAGAACTATTTTTTCAGAAAAAAGGTCTTTAACATTTTTACAATGCATGAAATAAAAAATCAGTACATACACCAAAACATTTTTACTATTCTTTTTACATTTACACTGGTATAAAACGTAAAAGAAAAGTACATTTCTGCATTTTCATAAAAATTTTCATTGATTACTCTATACCGAGAAGCTGTATTTAAAATAGATCTTTAGCTGTTTATGAAGATACTTATATTTTAAAATTTTTTATCTATTTTTTATTTACTTTATGTCTATAATTACATATTCACATGAAAAATAAACATCCAGAAAAACAAAAAATAATTTGATCATTGTCTTTTTGGAAGGAGAAAAAAATGCAAGAAATATTGTAGATTCTTTCTCTCATTAAAATCTTTCATCACATCATACAAGTGTATAGTGAAAAGTGCAATCTTGGAATACCTTTATTGCTGTTTTAGTTTTAGTAATACAAAACTGGGTTTGAAATCTTGTTCAACGACAGTACTGCCGGCTTTTAAAATATATTCAGGCATCTTAAAATGTTTTTTTGTTAAAGATTATCACTTTGTGCTTTTGAGGAAGAAAGACTTTGGTTTTGCTTGATACCAACATCAACTTTATTTTGTGTTGCATCATAGTGTCTAAAATTTTATTTAGTGCTTTATATATATTTCTATTTATATGTAATATATAATTTGCCTTTGCTTTTTAAAACTCAAAGAAATTAAAAACTATTAAAATTCAAGAGTTCAACCAAAACATTGAAAGTACTCAACATTTTAGATAAATAGTTAATGTGTATGATTGATAGCAGCTTCAGTGGTGTTTATTTCATTTACCAATCATTATACCAGAAGTACAGAAAAACCTTCATTGTTTATTCAGTGTATTTTTTAATGGCTTTATTACAAGCATTCAAAGTTTTGTAATGAGTGCCTTATTAATATTTATTATGTCTAGTTAATAGTTACACTTGTTACGCATGGTCTAATTATTATCTTTGATTTTGCTTACAGCGGTTTGTCACTTTATTGTTTAAACAGATTTCTAATTGTAAAACTGGACAAACCATATGTCTTGAAACCATTCGAATCTTAAGTCGTGAGAAGTCACAAATTGAAGAACTCTTCACAAAGCAGATGATTGGAGTTTTAGTAAATTTAGCTGGTCTAATTGCAGAAGAAGAAGAAATTCTTAATCATTGTTCTGGAGTTTCTGACACTAAAGGTAAATATTGTAAATTAATTTTTTCCTCCAAATAGCCTTTTATCTAATTTTTGTTTTTAGATTTTCCCCCTTTAAATTATGCTACAATATTTACAAATAGATCTAGAGATTATTATAAATTGAATGATGCTAAAATTTCTAAACACTGAAGCTGAACTATATCTGGATGTACATTAAATCAATTCATGTTGACAATGCTGTAATTGGGGATAAAGGCAAGGGGATACTAAGTTGTTTTGATGTTTAGTTCATTATTGCAAAAGATAATGAAAATTTATTGTAAATTGGTTTTTCAAAGCACCTTTTTATTTAAAAAATAAATGCTTGTTTTTTTTTTTTATTATTTTAAAGCTGGTATATGCAATCTGAACTGACCTTTTTTGGCCAAACAAAAATCCTTCAACCTCAAATATTTTTTCCAGTTACAATATACTACATGTTACCATTAATAAAAAGTATTAAATCATTGAGTAAGCACTTTATTTATTCCGAATAGAATCTAGTACCATATATGAAGTTCCTTTTTAAAATAAATAAATAAATAAATAGAGATAGCTAATAAATGTAAGTGATTGAAAATGTAAATGTTCCTTCAGACAGGGTTCCCACGGTCCTTAAAAGTCCTTAAAAACTCCTTATTTTTCATTTTGAAAAATAAGGGCCCTTAAAAGTACTTATTTTTGTCCTTAAAATAATTTTTAAGTCCTTATTTTTCACTACTACTAGTAATTTAATGATTTGAAATTGCTAGCGAGAATGGAAAAAATATTCTTTTAACTTTTCCAAAATATTTATACAAGTAAATACTGAAGTGTAAATACGGAATTTTTCGATGAACTGTTTGTTACAATTTTTTTTCCTGTAGCTTAAACTTTTAGTTTTTTTGATCCCTAATCATATTGAAAGTTTTCTAGATAGCATCATAAAACATGGAAAAATAAAGAAAATTACTAAGAACTGTTTTCACTACTTAATTCTTATTTTATTAATACTGATTTTGCAACTATTTCTTAGAAACTAGTTTTTCAATATTGGCATAATGACAAAGCTGGCTGCATGTGTCAGCTCGGCAAGCTGCGAGCACTACTTTTAACCATGTTTTTTAATGCTCTGGGGATAGTACATTTTGCCTCATTTAAACGCATTATTCATCATGCCAATCAATGCAGTCAAAGGAAAATATTTATAATTGAAGACTTGCACACTTGCTACTTTATTGCTTCCACTCGAGAATTTTAATCCATCTTCATCTACGTTGATTCAAGTAAAAATTATTGTTGGCTTTCACCAGTATTTATGTTAAAGGCGATTCTCTGTAAACTCGTCATTTTCCATGACAAATCTCTCCGGGCATGTGTTTTTGAAATGTTCGTATAATTGTAATACTACTGCTCAGGAAATGAATCTATTACTTTGGTTCGAAAGAGGGCCAATTGAAGTTTGTGTTTTACTGATAAATCATGATAGAGGTGAGTTCCCTGTGCCAGGGGACGAGAGCGTTCTTCAGGGCCCTATCCCGGTTAAACCATGAGTTGTGGTAGGTATGGGGACCCTGGAGTGTGTGATGTGCCAGGGGACTAAATTTGCACTTTGTTGCGTAATATCTGCAAAATAATTGGAACATAGTTAGTTACGAAACTACCAATAAATTTAGGCGCAAATCGTAGACATAATAACTAATATGTTTCATAATTAAACTAACATCAATAAAATCACTACTCAAAGGATCATTTTCTCAAGGATCACGATGCATACTTTCATTACAAATGTGGCTCTCAAACTAAACAAAGTGGCGTTTCAACACCGTCCTCAGCAATTTCGCACTGATTACTTTAAACTTCATGCATAAAAATATTTGAAAGAGTAACAGATTTTTTCTGTTGAAACTTTGAATTTGTGGCAGGGGAGTGTTTGAAAAAACTCCGGACAGAATTTACATGACAATTTTAAGTTTTAGAAATACGTAATTAGAGCTTATTTCATAAAAAAGATAAAGTTGCATCATTCTATTTTTAGATATTAATTGCCAAATTTATGTAGTGTTAATAGGTTTTTTGAAATATTGCCTTTAAGTGTTAGAGTAGTGCTCCGCCACCAGTGTGCCTCAACAAGGTTCATGGTGTACCGCGGTATTTTCGAAATTCTAGGATGTATATTCTTTTAAAGCTTTGGGCAAGGAACATTCATATCATTCTATAACTTTTCAATCCACATTATCAATCATGCGCAATTCTACAAACCCAACAGGGCGAAGGTGGGATTTGCTGTCCTACCCCTTTTAAACTTCTTGGGATATTTTCAGTTTTGAAACATGAATTCTAATTCACACAAAATGAACTAATTATGCAGAATTTTTTAATTTTACTCTTTCCAGAAATTCTTCCTCAAACGGGAATATCGACCTATCTCCCTGGCAGGGAGTGTGCCATCTCGGGCTCAAAATTTTAGCTTTTGTTTTTCTCTTTTCCAGTTCCGAGTTCAGATACAAATTTAATTTTTACATGGTAACTCGAAGCTCAGTTCTGGAACTAAGCGAGAAAATAAATAAATAAATCTACATGAAAAAATACAATATAGGACGAATGAATGTTTTGCGATGATTGCAGTTTGAACATTTCTGATTCTGTATAATTCTATCTGATTCCAGGGATGAAAATCGTCCGTGGATCCGCGATTTTCCTCTTTTTGTATATTTTCTTTCTTTCCACGATCAAAAAATTAATGTTGCATTAAGTTAAGAAAAACAAACAATCATTATTAAAATAACTCTTAAAATAAGTTGATTTAAAGTAGTACAGGTTGAAATTACTTCCATTTTCTAAAATATTGGAAATGTTTTTAGGATGCAGCAGGATTGAAACCTCAAGGAGACATGCAACTATATGTACTCTGAACTATGTACTCTATTTTGGCATGCTCCCAAAAACATAAGTTGCCGTTATTGAAGGTAGAAATTAAGAAAATTCTGCAAAAATGTTGGAGATTTTAATCAAAAAATCGTGAAAATTATTTTGATTTTTAAAATTCATCAAAATTCCCAAAGACCAAACAATATTAGTTTGAGAAATCATTCTTGAGATACACTGCGATGCAAAAGTTTAGACAAAATGCAAATATGTGAATAAAAAGAAAACTATTCAACGAAATGCTTTCAAATTTCTACTGCAGGTACACAATATGGTCCCAAATACGTGTCTGGAGTTCTTATAACTATAACTGGAATCAAATTTTGGATATTACAAAAGATATTTTTTACATTGTTGCAAAAGTTTAGACAATAGTCAGATTTTATGCAAATATCCCTTGAAATGTGATTGGTGGAGGAAATGCGGGACTGTATTATTCATTTATAAAGTGCAGAGATTGCTGAATAAATAATCAAAATCTCAAAAGCTCTTTAGTTCTCGTGTAAAGAAAATGAGAAAGTTTTGAAGCCGAAATTTGAAAATGAACCTACTTTATTAATTTTTTGTCTTTTAAATCGGCTCTAGTATGGTAGTACATTGTTTTTTACTTTGTGGAGAGCAAATTCAGACATGCGTATCGATCAAAAAGTCCAAGAAAAATTATATTTCTTAAGGATGAAGGAATTGAAAAAACGGCTGAGACTGATGATTCGCCCCTTAATCCTACAAAACTTCAACTTGGGTCAAAAACAGCACGTGACAGCATAAGTAAATGAACAACTGAATCGGAATGCACAAAAAAAAAAAAAAGAATTGTGCTTGAGCCTTTTCGGACAGAGTGTCCCAAATAAGCCAGATTTTATTGGTAAAAGCAGCACAGCATATGATCATTAGATATTTCTCAAGTCCCGCGAAAAGAATTATAATTCATCTAGGCCATCCCAATTTTAATAATTTTTATCAAAGAAAGTACCATTCATTTTTTAGTCACGATGATACATATGCTGATTTTCACATTAAAATCAGGCTTATTTGGGACACTGTCCGAAAAGGCTCAGGCACAATTCTTTTTTTTTTATGCATTCCGATTCAGTTGTTCATCTACTTATGCTGTCACATGCTGTTTTTGACCCAAGTTGAAGTTTTGTGGGATTAAGGGGTGAATCGTCAGTCTGAGCCGTTTTTTCAATTCCTTCATCCTTAAGAAATATAATTTTTCTTGGACTTTTTGATTGATACGCATGTTTGAATTTGCTCTCTACGAAGTAAAAAACAATGTACTACCATACTAGAGCCGATTTAAAAGACAAAAAATTAATAAAGTAGGTTCATTTTCAAATTTCGGCTTCCAAACTTTCTCATCTTCTTTACACGAAAACTAAAGAGCTTTTGAGATTTTGATTATTTATTCAGCAATCTCTGCACTTTATAAATGAATAATACAGTCCCGCATTTCCTCCACCAATCACATTTAAAGGGATATTTGCATAAAATCTGACTATTGTCTAAACTTTTGCAACAATGTAAAAAAATGTCTTTTGTAATATTCAAAATTTGATTTCAGTTATAGTTATAAGAACTCCAGACACGTATTTGGGACCATATTGTGTACCTGCAGTAGAAATTTGAAAGCATTTCGTTGAATAATTTTCATTTTATTCACATATTTGCATTTTGTCTAAACTTTTGCATCGCAGTGTACACAAATCTAATTCATCTAAAATTGCAACACCCCCTCCCTCCCCCCCCCTTTTTTTTTTTTTTTGTTTCTACATTGTTATGGATGACTTAAAAAAGAAATAGGGAATGAGCAATTAAGAGGTTAAAAAAAAACCTTTAATCTACCAATTTTACTTTCGATTTCACGGCTCAAATTAAGGGGAGATTTCGCATAATATTTTTAAAAATTATCAATTTTAAGCGGTGCAATTTTTCCTCTTTTTTGACTTTGCGCTGTTTTCATCCCTGTGATTCTATATAATTCCGTTTCTATATTGTCATTGTGAGTTCAGTATGCCGCAGGGAATTGGAAATTTTGAAAGTGTGCCACAAAGGAAAAAAGGTTGCTGAGCACTGCGTTAGACTATAGGATTGGGATAGCAGTGGCGGATTTACCATGTTGCAATTGCGAGTTGCCATTACGGCACACAACATAGGGGCCTAATTAGAATGCAACGGCTTCAGGAAAGTAATTTAAATGAACCTCTAAGAGGCCCCTAAAAATTCATTGCGGCGGGCCCCCAAACTTAAAAATTTATGACTGATCTGAACCAGTGTGTTACAGAAACGTGAGAACCATGATTTTACATTTTTGCTGCAGGATGTAGCAAGAAAAATATTTGGCACATTTCGGCATCCTACTCCCCTCGCACTTGTTAGAAATTCGTAACTACATTATTTTAACTTTTAGAGCTTTTCAAGAAAAACAGGATTTTTTTTCATGTATTTTTCATTTTTTAAGAACAAATAATAAAAAATTTTGCGAGTTGGGGCCCCCAACGAAACAGGGCCCTAAGCTGCAGCTTATTCAGCTTGTACATAAATCCAGCCCTGCTCCTTGCCATGTATTGAAATCCATTTCAGTATTTTTGTTTCCTTGAGAAAGATAGCAAATTCACCCTTTTTTTCCTCACATAACTTAATGTGTTTGTTTAATACATATTTTTTACTTCTATTTCTGCCAGACACAGTGTCAAAGATTCTGGTGCATCTTGCATTCAAAGCTAGTACTTTAATGTCCAGTGTTAAGATCTATCACAATTTTCTTTATTTTAAAGATTTTTTTAGTCTTGACTTTGAAATCTAATGATAAAGGCTTTAAAAATATTTTTCTGAGAAATTTTTTTTTTAAACCAAGGTGTGTTTGTGTAACCCATAAAATTCATGCATATTTGATAATTAATAAATACTTTTGAGGTCCTTAATTTTTTGGGAAAAGGTCCTTAGAAAGTCCTTATTTTTTGTTTTGAAAAAGAAGTGGGAACCCTGTTCAGAGCATAACATTTTTTAAAATATCATTCAGTTTTGAATAATTTAGTGATTTAATTGTGATGAAGCTACTGGAAATATATTCTGTGAAGCTATTTCTGAATAAATCTAACTTGATGAATTCTATTATATTAGGAAATCTTAGTGCAGTTGTAAATATTGTGGAGCTTTTATTTTATTTGAAATTAGAGAGCGCATACAGTAAAGTTCCTTTTGGAGTGGGGCTTACATAATCATTGAATTATTATTAAAAAATCAATTTAAAAAGCTAACAGGCAAAATAACACTTCTAGTCCTTAAATGTAAATCTTAACTTTTGTTGTTTTTGTTAAGCATTAGGTAAAGATATTAACTTTTAAAAAGTATTTGATGTTGAAAAATCATGAAAATAGCTTTTTTCCTTTTATATTTCATGTAAGTAGTGTTTAATTACAACGTTTTGTTGTTTTAGTGGTAGTTGAAGCACAGAAGTGTTTATGCAATTTGATTTTCAATAGTTCTTTTGTGCAAAAGACTTGTTGGTAAGAATTATTTGTAATTGTTACTCTCAAATTTGTAAATACAACACTTAAAAGTTTAAAATTCTGCATATGCTTTAGTTGAGTTCTAATATACTTATATTTTTTATTTTCTTGTTAAAAAAATGTGTCAGTAAATTACTTTAAAATATGTAAATAAGCTTTGAAAACATTTTGTAAAGTGTTTGTAAGTGTTTCTTCACTTTGGAATATTCTTTTTATTTCCTCAAAAGTGTTAAATATTACTCCTTTCTTAAATTCATAAACTTACAATATTTTCAATGTAAAGGAGTTCTAATTGTTGAGTTTAGTGTTCCGAGCTATAAAATTTCAGTTTGTGAAAAGTTATTTCTATAGCCTACTTTCTTTTCTTTCTTTCTTTTTGTTTAAATTTATTTTATTATTATTTTTAATTATATATCTATATATATTTATGAATTAGACATAGTTTTCACTTTCCTTTTCAGCAATAATGGATGCATTGAAGGAATAATGCTACGTTTAAGAACCTATAAAGATCCAGATTTGCCTCATGATGTTAAAGTAAGATTTTGTAATCCATTTAAATTATTTTATTGTACAAGTAGGATTTTTATATCATGAGAATAGCTGCATTGAAGTAGTCTTTTTGTTTTCTTTCTTTTTTAAGCGTTAAGAATATGTAATGCCTACTGATTTATTTCTTGATTAACTCGAGATTTTTATGTCATTGCATTGCTCTATTGAAAACTTTTGCTGCATTTTCTCACTGCACTTAACGTATTTGTTACAGTTAGTTTAAATCAATGAAATTAAATTCTAGGATTTTACTTTGAAACTTAAAATATGAACAATAATAAATACATAGTATGATAACATGATTATAATGTGAACATTAATTAATAACTTTTTCAGTTCTTCGACATGAGGATGTTGTTTTTGCTGACAGCTTTGTGTGCTGAAATAAGGTTAGTTTTATACCCAATTGATAATTAATCCTTTTTTGTACCATTTATGTATACCTCAATTAAACATTGAGTTTTTACTAAAATGTCTCAAAAATAATTTAAATTTTTTGTGTAAGATAAATACTTGACTTCAAGAAAAATTTTATATTAATCTGAGACTTTTCCATTCATCAAAAGGGTAATTATTATTACTCTCAGTGCTTTATTTGGGTCAGGAACACGAAAGATGCTGCTTCCGTAAACTGTAAATTTGTTTTTATAAACATATTCATGATATTTGGTGAATCATTTATTATTATTGCACATATAAAGCATTATATTTTAAAATTTCTGTTGAGATTAAGTTTGTTCACTTATAAGAATTTGAATCAAACTTTTCCATTTATATGTCATCAGGAGGGTAAGTATTGTTATAACTTGTGCTTTAATTGGGAAGATACTTGCGGTATTGTATTTTCGGGTAGATAAGCTGCACCACTGTATACGCCGCTTCTTCGCAGCACTTCCTTGGCAAAATTCTGGAGAAAAAAAATGTGTTTCATCAGATATGCTGCTGCATCGGCGTATAAAGCAGCACAAAACGTAGTTTTAAAAAAATTTCTTCAAGAACCTATGCTGCAGTATACTGGCATTAACATGACATCGCATTGACATGACATCTTTAAAAAACAGTGACAAAGAATTAGTAACATTGATTTAAAAATAGTATTGAAATATCATAGATAATTAAAACGTTGCAACATTTTGGCAATAACTGCAACTTATAGTAACCCTGTCCTACTCTCTGGTAGTCTCTACACAGCAACCTTACTTCATATTCCCTCAGCAATCCCTGGCAGGTGATTTTGTTTTCCTTTGGAGTTATTGTTGATGGGTTTTTTTCCTTAATTTATTCCCCTTCCTTATCTTATCACTGGTGATTTTGATTTTTTATTTGTTTTTCCTTTGGATCGTTTTTTGATATGTTGGTTATTGTTGATGGGTTTTTTTTTTTAATTTATTCCTCTTCCCCTTCCTTATCAGATCAAGGGAAAAAAAATAATATCTGAATAAGTAGAAATGCTGTTACCCTTTTTTGCAGTAGTGACTTCTGATGTGGGACTCTAATAAAAAAAAAACTTTTACATGGTATAAGCTGCATGGCTGATAAGCCACAGGAGTTAAAATTTAGCTTTTAAACCGGCATAAGCTGCAGCTTATCTACTATCTACCCGAAAATACGGCACAACGATGTTGCTCTACTTTGTTGTTGTAAAAATACTTATAAACTTTGGTCAATTATTCACTATTATTACACTTTAAAAGCGTCATAATGAACTAGATGCCAGGTTACTAAAGAAACCCTTGGCAGCTTGTTTTTCGTCAACTCACTTTGTGAAATATCTCTTATTGTGTTATGTTACTGTGAGATTTAAGGAAATTAATGTAGTGAGCACAGCACCGTTAATCGCTGTATTAATGAAAATTTATGTCTGGAAAATGTCTCTTCAATTTGTACTGTTAAACTGGTGGATGATTGGTTGACCGAAAGAATTAAAAAATTTTTTTAATGGCCACAGTTCTTAATTTTCCACTTCCTTTTGCATTTTAAATCTTCCAGTACTAGAACATGTGCAGAAACGATCTACTAATGCATTGTAAAGTAGTTTTTAATGAAGTAAACTCATGTATTGTGAGAAATAACTTCTTGCTAATATGTTTTGTGTTTTTCAGCACATTGAACTCATTTTTAAAAAAAATTAAAGAAAATAATAATTGACAAAATTTGTGTAATTCCTATCTTCATACTAATTAAACCTAGATTTTGAAAGCAATCCAATATTGAACATGTTCAATGCTTAAAATTGCAGCTTGTACTTGAGGTGTCAATTCGCTTGCATCCTAAAAATATTTGAATAGAAGATATTTTACCTGTGCTATTTTAAATTAGCATATTTTCTGCTTTGTTTTAATCATTAGTGTGCTGTTATTATTTTGATAATATTTAGTTGAAGAAATTACTTTTTTGACCTCCTAGTATTAGAATAAATGTAGAAAGAACTACATACTAATACATCGTAACTCAATTTTTAATGAATTAAAAAAGTGTTTACCCCAGAAATTACTTCTTGGAATATTTTCGGCCTACAAAATTTCAATTAACTTTAAACTTTAAAGAAAAATTCTCTAAATTTGATCTGAATTTTCTTAGTATCAACTGCGTGTAAAACCAACTATAATTCATTGTTTGCTATTCAAATCTCAAGCTAATCTGGAAATGTATTTTTAAAAAAATGCTTCAGTAGGTTTGTAGACACTTGGATTAGTTTTCTAGAAGAAGTTATAATGAGCAAGGGCAGGGCGAGGACTCAGTCACCTTTCTCACCTTTAGTCACCTTTTGAAATTTTGGTCACTTTTTGTCACCTTTTGGAATTTTTGTCACCTTTTTTAAACCTTTCTTGAAATGTGTTTTAAAAAAGTCTAGTTTTGATAAATAAAATTTTTGAGCAGTATGAATATTCTTTTCCTAACTTGAAAATAAATAGAATTTTGAAGGGAAAAAAAAGCAAAAATCTCATTCAACCATTAAAAAATAGTGTTTCAACTGTAGCTCATTCACAAAACAAAGCCTTTAGAAGCCCCTGTTTAAAAATTGCGAAAATAAACAAAAAACAGGTCCACCTGTTCCAAGGATACTTGGCAGTTCTTTTTTCTTTTTGTTCTTGAAACGAAATTCAGTTGATGATTTGCATAGAGATGGGACTTTCACTCATTCTCTATTGTCAATACTTTTTAGTGAACATTTATGCTTTGTATTTACAGAGAAACAAGAAAAAGAATGCCGATGATTTAGCAATGAGCTAAAAATTGAAAGATGAAAAGAATAAAATATGTTCATTGAATAATCGTTATTATCTTCACTTCATAATTTCAGGTGTTAATATAATTGATTTTAAAGAAAAATCTTTGAACATAACTAGGGGGTGATTGTGTTCTGGTATTTTACCGGATTTCCGATATTATCACGATCGATTCTGGTATTTTCATGTTTGAAAATACCGGAAGTAATATTTTTAATTATTTTTAATTATGCTTTTATCTTCTCACCTCCGGAATTTTTTTGCTTTTTCGAATTTTCGATGATTATACCGATCATTATTAATAATATTCATGAAATAGAAATGTTAAGCTGCCATTCTAATTGTTTTTTTTGCTTTAATAAATTATTTTATTTGCTTTTTTTTTTTTTTTTTTTGATGCCTTCATTTTAAAAAAATGCAATCGATTTGCATCTGATATGAGAATCGAATTTTTCTCATTTTTTATGCTTATTACCCTTAGGAGACAAATAAATGCAACATATTAAAATTAAAAAATCATAAATTTAAAATTTTCGAGCAAAATTCTGCCTCTTTTATGAAAATCAAAATGTCTAAGTTTAAATTTGAAGATTTGATAAAATTTTATTTTGCTTCAATTATGTGAATAGTAAAAATAATATGTTTATCGTAGAGCTTTTAATTGTAAATCTGAAGTAAGTATATGTGAATTCTTTTATATGCTACTTTCATACTTTTAATGCCTTAATTTTTTATCTAAGATTCATACTTCGCAATTTTGATGCTTGCTATTCCTTGTTGAAAGTCAAACAAATGAAATTTTTTAAAATTTATCTTTACAATATTTTTTTTGAGATGATTTGTTCAGCACCAGCTCAAAAGTAAATTTATTACTCCTGTTAAAATGTTAATCAAATGCATGTACAATATTTGCACTAAACACTAATTGAAATTATTCGAATACATGAAATGTAATAGTTTAGGAAAGGAAATTAATTATTATATATGTATAGTCATAAAATTAGGTGAGTTAAAAAAAAATAGGGCTTTGGTTTACCCCCCCCCCCCCCCCAACACATTTTCTCTTTAAAACTTTCAGGTATTTTTTTTATGAACTCACAATCACCCCTGATCATTACATAGAGTTTACCCTGAAAGTTTTTTGGAAATATGTCCTAAAATGATTTATTTTGTTACCTCCAGCCGTATCATGTTTAGAATTAATGTCTTTAAAAATAGTATGTAATCTATTTTGGTAAAAGTCAGAAAAAATGATAATCGTTTTCTGTTTTTTTATTTCTTTACAAATTACTTTTGGTCACCTTTTTAGTTATTTTTTGTCACCTTTTAGTCACCTTTGTTTTAAAATTTGTCACTTTTCTCACCTTTTTCAAAGACCATCAGCAGTCCTCGCCCTGCAAGGGTGATTACTTTAAGTGGGCTATTGATCTTCATTGGGAACTGTTAAATTAGCTAAAACTGGCCTAGCTGGATCCAGAGCCTATTGCTAGTTGTCACTTTTGTGTTGTAGTGCATTGTACTGAAATGTAACATCTTTTGTAAAAAAAACTTGTTAATTTGAAATGCCTGAATTTTTCCCCTCCCCTAGGCCTAAAGTAAGGACTCAGCTTCATGGTTTGACTTATCTTATGGAAGTATTAGACTTAATACTGAAAGATAATGTTGAAAGCAGTTTACAACAAACACAAAGTACTGAAAATAGACGCAAGTTCAACAAAAGTAGCAAGAGAGGCAAGAGTAACCAAAATGAAGTCGAAAGTTGTTTTGCCCCCTGTCTTGTCGATAAGGAAGTAGAAATGGCGTGTGAAGTTTTAAAAGTTCTTTTCAATCTTACTGTTAATGTAGATAAATATAACATGGAAGAGGCAAGTTGTAGTATTTTAGTTATCTTCAAATTTGACAGAGTTAATGTACAGGCATATAAATATTGAATATTTATCTAAATTGCAGGAGGAGGAAGCGCATTACATGAGGCTTGTTAGCATTTTGCATGATATCTTGCTGAGTGATGCCAAATCAGCAGAGAAAAAGGAGGACTTACAGAGGTAAATTCAGTCATGAATTTGAGTATCTTTTTTTTCTTTTTGCAGTTTTTACTAGCAGTCATAGTAAATATTTTGTTTGATGTGTTGTAAATGTCACATTTTCTTGCCGTGAAACTTCAATGGAAAATTCAAGCAAAAAAACTGTTTTTCTTACTTTACTTCCAACCCTAGAAGAAATAGTACTGAGTATACTTTCATACTAAGCGCAAAAATCATGTTTGCACTTTTTATCAAAATTGGGTTATTGTCACCAGGTGGTTCTTTGTGACATAATTTAACTAATTGCAATATTTAATGGTCAATTGTGAATCAGATTTTTTTTTTAATTTAAAAAGTGGCATCTGAAATTTTCAAAAGCAGTATCTCATGTTGAGCTAAGCTGCAGATATGACTTTTGTTCTAGGCATTGCAGTATACTGCTGTTAATCATGAAAATAATGGTCACTGTAAAAAAAATTTTCCTTATTTTAGCCACACGATTGATCTCCTCACAAATATGCCGATGTCTAGTTATGAAGAACTCTTAACTCCAGTTCTGAAAATAAATGATCCTAAAAAGGAAAATAGTTTTGAATATGATGGAATGAATATGGAAGCTGTATGTGTACTTCTTAACTTCTTAGAGAAAAGACTGGATAAGGTATTCTTCTAAGTTTTCCCCTTTGTTTTTTTTTTTTTTTTTTTTTGCCATAACGGGATGCATAATATTTGTCATTAATATGCATTATTTTTAAAAGTGTAGTAATTTTAGAACTGATCATCAACCCTTATTTCCTTTTGCACAAAAAAAGAAGAAATTTCTCTTCATGAAAGCATGCTGTTTTGTGCTATAAAATTATTGTTCCTTTGTATTCTCGAAATGTTACTGATTGTGCTAGTTTTGCAATTAAGTTTTAAGTTTAAAAAGTTTTCTCCCATGTTTTCTATTTTCATATGATTTTTTATTAGGAAATGTAAAAAAATATTTTTGTACAACAAAAATAAATATGTTTTTGAACACAGTCTAAACTGTATATGAATAGTAAGCTTATTATTTTTTTTTCTTTGATATTATTGTAGCCTCATAAAACATATAAGGAAATCTTGTCTCCTATTCTTACTACCCTAAGTGAATGTGCCCGTTCTCATAGCGTTATCAGAAAGTATTTGCGAAAGAGAGTAAGTATCAATCTTTTTTCAATGTATTTTTGTGCATGTATTTTGTTTTCTGTCTGGAAAATCTAGATTTTCTAGATTTTAAGTTAATAATATTAGTAATTTAACTAATCTTTGTCACGTTTCTCCTTTAGTATCAATTATAAATATTATTTGAATTGTTTTTCTGAAAATATAGACTGTCAAAAGCTATGGACAAACTTTGAAATATCATAGAAAATTCATACAAAAGCAGGATATTCTGCTACCAGATTAAGGTACATCTGTGCACCAATTGTGGTTTGAATCCTTGTGTTACTTTTTGAAAAATAGCAGCCAAACTTTATTTAAAAAAAAATATGCATGCTAAAACCTAATCACCACTAGTTCTTATTGGAGATAATTTTTACGCTACATTTTGTTTCATATTTTGCATTATGTCTTGATCAAAAGCTACCACAAAATGTGTTTCCCAAAAAACATACGCACAGACTAACATTTTCTAAAAAATTTCTCCATATGTGTTTAGCATTCTTCAAAACGTTCATTAAAATTAGAAAATTTTTATTCATTTTTTTG
>JAXGGA010018433.1:0-22098 GCA_038373865.1 Uloborus plumipes
CACGAGATTTACTTACTGTGCAAAAGACCACTTTAAATGGACACTATGTCCTTCAGGTAATATGTTCTATGTGCTTAATGGAAATTTCGAAGATTTTAATTTGTGGGGGAAGGGGGAGGGGTCCGTAAAAAAAATTGTCATTCGTAAATAAAAAACTCCTAACTTCTCCCAAAGATCCTCTGATGTCCCAATTCCTTGTACACCTTACCAGATCTAAGGTTACCATAATTTACTTAGGCTTAATCTGGACACTTTCATTGGAGTTTCCCTTACCCAAAAAAGGAGATGCTTTCAGCAGGTGTCTGGCCAGAGGAAATTCGGGTCCGTTAACGGACCCTTCACAAAAATACGATCAAGCAAAACGGACCTTTCACAAAAATACTATCGAGCAAAACGGACCCTTCACAAAAATATGATCAAGCAAAACAGACCCTTCACAAAAGGCTGATCAAACAAACGTACATTTCACACATTATGCATTCAAAAAGCAAATCTGAAATCAAAATAATGCATAGCATATTTCTGTGTAAAAGCCCATAACTTTTGGGCCTTTTCTGAAGTTAAAGAAGGAATCGCTTATCCGCCAACTTTGCGGAAAAAAAAAAAGTCGGCACTTCCTGCCTGGCCCTGCGATGCTCGGGCAAGCAAAAAATCTTTAGTGTAAAATGTAGCACTTTTTGTTGGTTTCTTTTAAAGAAATTAACAACTTAAAAAAGGTAGTTGTTTTGCTTTAATGGTTCTGCTTGTTTGTTTTATCATATGCAAATCAAAGTGGCTTGCTGCGATGTTGCTGTTATAGATTTCTCTGGAAGTGCAGAGTAAGGATTTTTCTCCCTGCTATGGACTTAAACATAAAGGAAATAATAATAATAGCAATTATCAGCGGAATGAACTTAGAACTGCAAACAGATAGCTAGGGTTGGAGAAAAAATGGGATTGCTTCTGGGTAGAGCGATCAGCTATTTAAAATTAAAATTATCTCCATCTGAGGTCTTTGGTGCGATGTTTTGACCTTATTTTGGCAGAAAATTATCTTTTTTTTTAAAATTTCATTTATTTATTTATTTATTAATTCTTACAAGGGTGGTGTTTTAGTTACATTTAGGAATTAATGTATTTTTGCGTCTGTTAGTATTAGAAGTCTGGTATTTTTTCCTCCGAATTTTTGGCGAATATGTCGGTGATTATTAATAACATTCATCATATAAACCTGATGAAATGCAGCTCTAAAATTTTTGATTTTAATAAATTATTAAAAAACGTTTTTATGTTTCTGATGCTTTCATTTTGAAAAAAGCGATCTCTGCATTCGATATGAAAATCGAATTTTACTTACTTTTCAAGCTAATTACTCTTTATTAGGAGGCAAATAAATGAAAATTCGCTTTATTTTTTGCTCAGATCATTATTTTAAATTTTTTAAAGCAAAATTAACTGTTCTTTTATGAGTCTAAATGTTAAACGATCGTTCCATTTTATTTTTGCATTAATTGTGGAAACAGACATTAATAATATGTTTACCATAGACCTTTAAAATGCAATTGTAAAAAAAATTCACCAAAAAAAATATTTTATGTTCCGTTTTTATGCTTTTGATGTCACTTGAATGATCACTTTGAAAACTGCAATCTCTTTGCATCCGCTACAGGAATCGGACTTTTCGCATTTTTGATGTTTAATATGCTTTTTTAAGAGGAAAATAAATGAAATTTATTTTTATTTTTTATTAAATTCAAAAAAAAAAAAAATTTTGTGGATTTTTTTTTTTTTTTTTTTTCAAAATTGTTTGATTTTCACAAAATTATTTGATTTTTCACAAAATTATTCAGTTTTTCACAAAAAACCGACCCTGTGAAAAATCCTGGACAGACCCCTGTGCAGGTAAATTATAAATTCAATTCAATTTAAAAAGTGGTATTGGATAGAAATTTTGAAGAAGAAAAGCTGCTTTTCTCAAATTTTTCTTGAGTTTTTAAAATCAAAATTGATTGTATTTGAAAATCAATTCTACTAGTTTATCCTTATAGTCAATCAATGATCTAAATTACAATGAATCAGGAAAGGAAAGCTTCAATGTCATCTAAAACTTTTCACATCAAATGTAGCATCTACGGTTGAAAATTTTGGCTTCAAATCGAAATTTTTGATGAGGAAAAAATTGGGCTACTGTCCGCTTATTTCTAACTGATTTGGAGTCAAACTTTATTTATTTCGTCTTGCACTTAAATATTGTCATCAGTTTTAAAAATTACATCACATCTAATGGATAGAAATATTAATTTAACTTCTGTTTTTAGGTGGATGGTATCAAAGATGTTAGCAAGCCAGCATATTCTCAACTGAAGCAACTTGAGAACAGCGTGAATTCAAATGAAGAGTTTTCTGCTACTCCAAGAGCATCTGTACCTGAGGTAAACTTGATTTTAAAACTTTCAAGAACAGTTCTCAGGCAATTTTTATTTAAAAAAATATCTTTACATCCAGGGTGGCCAAACATAGCGCTCGAAATCTTTCTTCGCTTTTTTGCTCGTTAGAGCAGCTGTGTTTTATTTCACTGGGGTTATTTTTTACTTGAGATATGGCTACATTTTATTTTTCATTCATTTACTTGATATCTATCCTCCCCCCTTCGATTTTTGTCCGTTTTTCTATGAAAAAATAATTTGAAAGTTTTCTTTGTACCGTGGGCAAACATTGCGCCCGAAACTTGACTTTGCTTTTTCAAACTTCAGAGCAGGCATATTATATTTTACTAATGTTATGTTTTTGTTTAAGATAAAGCTAGGATTTTCTTCTTCATTCATTTGCATCGCATCTGCTTCCCCCAATCAATCGGTGCTTTATTGCTTTATTAACAAAAGTTTATTTTTATTGGATTCATGCTTAGAAAATTGGCTCCTCAAACTTTGGTGTAAAGCGAATTTTCGCCAAATTTATAGGTCACCCCCCCCCCTCTACCACCAATCTTTATGCACATGGTATTTTCAGTCTTTTTTTTTTTGTGACTTTTAAAACACAGAAAGTCAAAAAAAAAAAACATCAACTTTTTAAAAAAGATTTTAGTTTATGCTGTATCATTAAAAAATGGATCATTAAAAAAATCAATAGTTTGACTTTTGCCCTTCCTTTTGTTTGGTTGTGCCCTTCCTTTTAAGTCCTAATTTAAAGTCTACCCTGTTTTTCTTTAAAATATTTATCAAATTCAAGTTTGTGACTTGATAATACCTGCAAAAACAGCTCAATACATTTTTGTCTTAATTTCTAAATAGTTCTGAACATTTTAATAAGAAAAAACTTTTTGATTTCTTTAAAATAACCACAGTTAAAAATATCTTGTCTTAAACCATGTCATTAATACAACAGCTCTTACAAAAAAATAAATAAATAAATAAATAAAAAATTAAAACCTCAAAAAGTGCTAAAGATATCCAAATAGAATTTTAAAAGATTAATGAAATAGCTAATGGAACATAGAAAAAAAATCATAAATAGAAAAAAAATCATTTTAAACTGAAAGAATGATTTTCATAACCTGGATAAGTGATAAGGATGCAAACCTATGGTGCCCCCCCCCCTCCACCTATTATTAAAAATTAAAGTTTAAACTTTTTTATAATTTTGTACCAATCTTGTTTTTTCCTGTGAAAAAAGTAAGTTTTTAGAAGCCTTTCTTTTTGAAATCTTTTATCAGAATTTCATCTTTTCCTTTTTCTTTTTTGAGTGACATGCTCAACAGGTCACAACTTACAGACCGCATGTTACTCCTAACATCAAAAGTAAAAAACAAAATGAAAACGAATACATGATGCTTACAACATTTTAGATAAAGTGCTACAAATTTTAGTTATTAAAGTATACTTGTTTGTGTAAGTCCATAACTTTTGGACCTTTTCTGAAGTTAAAGAAGGGAATCGCTTATCCGCCAATTTTGCGAAAAAGTCGGCACTTGCTGCCTGTGATGCTCGGGCAAAAACCCTTAATATAAAATGTAGCACTTTTTGTTGGTTTCTTTTAAAGAAATCAACAACTTAAAAAAGATAGTTGTTTTGCTTTAATAGTTACTTGTTTGTTTTATCATATGCAAATCAAAGTGGCTTGCTGTGATGTTGCTATTATAGATTTCTCTGGATATGCCAAGGGCGGATCCAGCCTCTGGCTAAGGAGGGGGTCATTTTCGGAAAGGGGGGGGTCAAGGTGTAATTTTTGGGCAAAAATGGGGGGTTTTGACAATTTTTTCGTAATTTAAGTACCAAAAATGCAATTTTTTGCTACATTTTGTCGGTTAAGGGGGGGTCGTGACCCCCATGACCCCCCCTCTGGATCCGCGCCTGGGACATGCAGAGTAAGGATTTTTCTCCCAGCTCTTGACTTAAACAAAAAGGAAATAACAATAATAGCAATTATCTGTGGAATGAACTTAGAGCTGCAAATAGATAGCTTGGGTTGGAGAAAAAAGGGATTGCTTCTGGTTTTTGGTGCTTTCAAGGGTGGTTTTAGTTATATTCAGAATATAATGTATTTTTTCGTCTGTTAGTATTGGAAGTCTGGTATTGTTCTGTTTTGCTATGTCTCCCTACCGTATTTTTTTCTCCGAATTTTCGGCGAATATGTCGGTGATTATTAATGACATTCATCATATAAACCTGATGAAATGTAATTCTAAAATTATTTGACTTTAATAAATTATTTATTTACCGTTTTTATACTTCTGATGCTTTCATTTTGAAAAATACGATCTGTGCATCCGATATGAACATCAAATTTTGCATATTTTTCAAGCTGATTACTCTTTATTAAGAGGCAAATAAATGAAAATTCGCTTTATTTTTTGTTCAGGTCATTATTTTAAATTTTTTAAAGCAAAATAAATTGTTCTTTTATGAGTCTAAATGTTAAACGCTGAATGGAGCGTTTCATTTTATTTTTGCTTGAATTGTGTTAACCGGCGTTAAAAATATGTTTACCATAGACCTTTAGAATGCAATTGTCAAAAATTTTTACCAAAATAAATTTGTTCATATTCCGTTTTGATGCCATAGCTTTGAAAATTGCAATCTCTTTGCATCCACTACAGGAATCGGATTTTTCACATTTTTGATGTTTAATACGCTTTTTTTTTTGTGTAAAATAAATGAAATTTATTTTTATTTTTTATTAAATTCCAAAAAAAAAAATTTTTTTTGCCATTTTTTTTTTTTTTTTTCAAAATTGTTTTATTTTCACAAAAGTATTTGATTTTTCACAAAATTATTTAGTTTTTCACAAAAAACGGACCTGGTGAAAAATCCTGGACAGACCCCTGAGTATATTAAAATTGCACTCAAAATTTGCAGACAGATAATGAAATTGTCAAAGTTTGTCGCAGACAGCTACAAAACTTTCAGCCGCTGGGCATCCAGGTTGGAGATACTCTACCTTTAGTAAACCTAAAAGTTTTATCAAGTGTCAAATGCATATGGTTGTTATGTTTTGCTTTTTTTACTTTACGTACTCACAGCCCTTTGTGCTTAGCTGTCAGGATAGCCCTGACAGTGCAAATATTGCTATGTACTCCAATGGGGTCAGCTGTCTAACAAAAACCTTTTACTTAAACTACCAGCGCAGTGGTAATTTAAAGTAAAAAGAAATTGAGTAGACCGGGGCAATTTCATTTTAAGTTTATGCTATCACACACTAGTGCTGACTCCATGGGGCTTGAATAATTTATGCAAGTATCTTTTTTAGGGGGAGTGATGATTGCTTAACTTGAGGATGCTAGTTCTTCCTTATTGTGTATCAATGTCAACAATTTATCGAATCACAAGAAATGCTTATTTTGCAAAAGAATGATAAATGTTTAAAATGGTTTTGTTTGCCTATTTTTCTCTGACAATTTCATTATGCTAATTATTCGTTTAAAACGCCTTAAAATGTAAAATTTTAATTCATTTTTTAAAAAAATTTCCAGGCAAACCCCTGAAAATTTGAACATTCTACTCCCCACTTAGAGAGAGAGCTTGCGTACCATTCGCTTGAAACCCTTTATCCTATAAGGTCAAAAAGAAAAAACACAAAACAGACATACAATAAAAATATACACAAGGACAGCATCAGCAAAAAAGACGCACAGTGACAACAATGGCCACTTTTTCCTCACCCCCCATACACAAAGTTGTCCGAACTACATAAAGGTAATGTATACCTGAAGTGGCTCAGGGCCCTGTTAGACCTAACTTCAGGTGTTGGCCACCCCAATAACTTATGCACAAATCAGCGCCTCTGCTATCATGGTAACTTTCCAGAATGAGTTGCTGTAATTAAGTTGTTGTTGTCTTTTCATCCATAAAAAAAAAAAAAAAAAAAACTGAATTTTAAGTGGCAGAAAAGCCCAAAAATTTTTATTAAGCTTTTAGCCTATTTCTTAGTTTTTAATAACCATCAATATTATCTTATGAAAATATTGTGTATGTCAAATATGGGCAAGGTGCTTCCAGATGTGAGGCCACTGTGATAAATTACAAGGACACTTTTTAATAAATCTTTGTAGCAGAAAAGTTTTTTTTTGTATACTAATTACATGCAAAACACAACTATTTATCAGTAGTTGTTCTTAAATAATATACAGCTCAGGGACGTCATTTCAAGTTTTTCCGGGAAGGGGGGGGGGGGCAACAATGCAATGTCATCGGAAAACATTAAAAACCACGCCCACTTATATGTAAATGCATTGATTTCTCAAAGCCGCGGGGGGAATTGACCAACCCCCCTTCCCCCTAAATGACGGGCCTGATACAGCTTTTTAATCTTTAATTTGAAGAAATATGTTGAAAACAGAAAATTCAGATTCTTAATTCAAATAAAACTCTAGTGGATAGTTGAAACAATACAGTTATGTGGGGCACATTGGCAAAAATATTGGAAAAAGAAAGCAGGTGCATAGGAGTGCAGGGTGGAAAAGAAAACATTTTCCAGATCAACTTTTAAATGCTACCAAAAGTTGTCTTTGGTGATAGTTAGCTAATGTACAAAATTTGAGAAAAATTGGTTATTATCTTCAGGGGCGCTGCTGTCGCAAAGTTTTATCATATTCTTTTCCCAGATTTCATTGTCGAAATATGAAAAATAATGCTGTGTTAACTAATTTTATTTGCTCTTTTTTTACATCCAAAAGACAGTTATGTTTTCTTATTATATGAAATAGCTTCAAAAAAAATTTGATCATTAACATTAACAAAAGGCAATGCATGGTTTGGTTTTAAAAACTCTGTAGTTTGAAGAGGCTCTGCAGTCGAACTCCTAGAGTCACGTGAAATGCCATTTGATTGCGTCACATAACCCATTCCAGTCAAAGAACAGTTTTTTCTTTTTCATTATCGTAGTGAGAGAAAATGGTTTTGTTGATATAAAACCACAAGAAAATTAAAACAGATCTTGGGACAAAAAATGACAGAAACATCCAAACCAAAGAGGAGAACCAAAGTTAATACCCGTGAAGAAGTTATTGAATCAATAGAAAGAGATAAGGAATATTTAACCAAAGGTATAGACAAAACTAATCTGGAATTTCGTTGTATCATATATTAAGCAAGCAATTCACATACAAGGGTCAGCCTGATTGAATTTTGTAAAACATGTGATCGCTGAGGTGTTTCTAATAGATTAGCGGCCGAGTTAGCATCATTGGTATTAAAAGACGTGGGATTAATTTTTCTTGAAACATCTTCAAATTAAATCGATCCCAGCAAAGTGAAACGGAAGCATAAAAAAGAAAGAAAATCTGCAAGAGCTCACCTCCAAGGTCTAAAATGTGCAGAAGTACGAGGTTTGTACTTCGATGGACGAAAGGATACTTCACTGTTCTTGTAACAATCTGTGTCTAGCAGTTATCATCGAAAAATAACTATTGGAGAGCATGCAACACTGGTTACGCTGCCAGACAGTTTATCGAAGAAGTTAGTTCCCTTTTTCATCGTTTAACAACTTTGACATTTTTTTTTTAATTTGCAAAGGAACTTCTTAAAATTTGCTATTATTTCAGAGAAAAAATCAAGTTTCAATACACAATTTAAATATTATTAAAAAATTCAGTTATCTAACTAGTTTATTAATTAAGGCAAGAGAGCTTACCATAGAGCAGGGATTGCTCCTCAAAAGTCTCGAGGTGTATTTCTGGGATGGGCAATATGGGAAAAACAATGGATTCTGGGTGAAGATTATCCCTCTCCTTGCTTGTTTCTGTTTTGTGGCAGTTAAAAGTCTTACCTATACTCAAGAACGCCCCGATAGGAGGTCATGGAAGGTCATTGTCACCTCCCAGTAATTTCCCTATTCGGCACATTTTACTGACGATTTGGTAATTTGAAGACAATATTACATCATTGAGATTATTTGTTCTTTTTAGTTTTTAGAATTATTTTTTAAAAGATGCCTGTTTTTTCTCACTAAATGTTATGCATGTCCGACGTGTGTGTATGATTGTATTTTATCATTCGGTAAAATTGGAACTTCATTCAGCAAATTGATAATTTTCCCCCTCCCAAAAATTTTAGTTCTGAGCGCCCCTGCCTATACCAATAGTTCCTAAGAAATTTTGCTGCAGCAAGCTTTTTAACTCAAAAATTTTTTGTTGGTATCTGACACACAAAGCAAAAATTGCATTCTTTATTTCGAAAAGAAAATTTTTAGCTGCTGATTGGTATGCTTATGCAGTAGGGTGAGTCGAAAAAATCGATTTTTTTATTTCGAAATCGCATTACCTCTCAAAAGTTGTGGTTCAGTATCCACAACTTGGAAAAAATAAGAAAAAAATTCTAAGTTGACGTCTTCGGTTCGCGCATGAGGCTTAAAGTTGGAAAAAATATGTTAAAAATGGAAATTTTCAAAAGGAAAAAAGAAAAAAAAATTGTAACTTTTTATAATGTAACTGTCATAAGCTGTAAATATTTTGTGCATTTTTAATCTAAAAAAATATTTTATAGCTTTTACATACCATCATTAATTTGCAGATCAGCCTTAAATTGGGCTAAAATCGCCTACAATGTCAAATTTCGAAAATATCGATTTTTTTTTATTTCGAAATCGCATTACCTCTCAAAAATTGGTTTGGTATCCAAAATTTGGGAAAAATAATAAAAAAAAATCTAAGTTGACTCCTTCGGTTCGCGCATGAGGCTCAAAGTTGGAAAATATATGCTAAAAATGGAAATTTTCAAAAAATAATTTGAAAAAAAAAAAAAAACTAATTGTTTTCTATCGAATCTGAATCAAATTGTTGGTAGATAACATAATTTGAACAGAAAAATATACACATAACTTCTAGAAGATACATTCTGTTTGTGCATGAGGCTCAAAATATGAAAAAAAAAAGTCAAAAACTGAACCAGAACGCACTACGTCGGCACTGTGCCGGTATATTTTTATTCTACAGCCGACTTGTCTAGACATTACACATATTCTAGGAGACAGTTCGAAGTCCCTGCAGTCTGCACTCCCTTTGGTTGTCACTTAGTCAGCTAGACCAGCCAAACAAACAGTATCTTTAATTAGCAACTGAAAGTGGATCAAAAAGTACAGCGTGTTTAGCTTTGGGTGAGTTTTTTTTTGTAACTTTATAGTATATTTTTATGCTCAAGTTTTGTTATATTGTTCTCCGTTCTCCGACTAATAAATAATAGAACCCCTGAAAACTTCTAAACGTTTAATTGTTTGTCCGTTTTTTGGTGCACCGAAAGGGTTAAAGTCAAAGTGTTTTACCCACATGTGCAGATGTGTTGTTAACTTGTTTTGAAGAAAAATCGCAATCTGTAAAAGGCGAACCGAAATAGCAGAAATTTACTGCAAAGCTTCTATACCAATGTACAGTGGTAATACCAATGTGCGTTCTATACCAATGTACAGATGTATAGTGTACATCTACAAGAGATTGGCTTTTTAGCACAAGAACACGAAAAATTCATTGCAAACCTGAAAGAAGCAACGTCAAAAAGTTTAGACTTCGCTTAATTAACAAAATGATTGAGTTTTGTCTTGAAGTTCAATTTATCTTTATCACGACTAAATGACTTTCTCAAAGTGTAGTATTATGATAATCCTTTATCAATTTTACAATACGTACATGACTGACCGTTGGTATGAAGCTTTGCAGTAAATTTCTTCTATGAACTATGCAATCTGAAATCCTTGAAAAAGGTTCGCCTTTTACAGATTGCGATTTTTCTTCAAAGCAAGCTAACAACACATCTGCACATGTGGTTAAAACACTTTGACTTAACCCTTTCGGTACACCAAAAAAACGGACAAATAATTAAACGTTTTCCGGGGTTCCCTTATTTATTATTCGGAGAACGGAGAACAGTATAACAAAACTTGAGCATAAAAATATGCTATAAAGTTATAAAAAAAACTCACCCAAAGCTAAACACGCTGCACTTTTTGATTCACTTTCAGTTGCTAATTAAAGATGCTGTTTGTTTGGCGGGTCTAGCTGACTAAGTGACAACCAAAGGGAGTGCAGACTGCAGGGACTTTGAACTGTCTCCTAGAATATGTGTAATGTCTAGAAAAGTCGGCTGTAGAACAAAAATATACCGGCACAGCGCCGACACAGTGCGTTCTGGTTCAGTTTTTGACATTTTTTTTCATATCTTGAGCCTTATGCACAAACAGAATGTATCTTCTAAAAGTTATATGTAACTTTTTGGGTTCAACTTATGTTATCTACTAACAATTTAAAGCAGTTTTGATAGAAAAAAAATTACTTTTTTTTCAAATTATTTTTTGAAAATTTCCATTTTTAGCATATATTTTCCAACTTTGAGCCTCATGCGCGAACTGAAGTAGTCAACTTAGATTTTTTATTTATTTTTCCCAAATTTTGGATACCAAACCACAACTTTTGAGAGGTAATGCGATTTCGAAATAAAAAAAATCGATATTTTTGAAATTTGACATTGTAGGCGATTTTAGCCCAATGTAAGGCTGATGTGCAAACTAAAGATCGTATGTAAAAGCTATAAAATATTTTTTTAGATTAAAAATGCACAAAATATTTACAGCTTATGGTATTTGCATTATAAAAAGTTACAGTTTTTTTTTCCTTTTTTCTTTTTGAAAATTTCCATTTTTAACATATTTTTTCCAACTTTGAGCCTCATGCGCGAACCGAAGACGTCAACTCAGAATTTTTTTCTTATTTTTCCCAAGTTGTGGATACTAAACCACAACTTTTGAGAGGTAATGCGATTTCGAAATAAAAAAATCGATTTTTTCGACTCACCCTATTATGCAGTGTTGTGAGGGAGAAAAATGAAGAAAAGTGTACTTTATTTCAGTGTTTCATTTAATATTCTGGTTTCTTCAGTGGAAAACATTTTAGTATTTTGTCTCACGCTCCTTGAGAAACTTATGTTTCTATTTTCAGGAGGAGGCCATGTTAATGTTTCTTTTGATGTTTAGAAGTAATTTATGTTTTCTCTTTACAGTGGGAAGCAAAGCCAACCCGCATGTTGATGTTGAGGATGACAGATGGGTGCTCCTTTGTTCAAGGAATGGAGTACAAGCCCATTTCATTTTTGTCTCCAAATCTACCACCAGGTGTTAAGGTATTTCACAATTTACTTTCACCGTGTTTAATTAGGGATGAAATTAAATTTTATGTATTGTACTAAGATCATGTAAAGGATATTATTCCTAGGATTTTATTAATTTCAGCAAAAATGAGATTCAATCTTGCAAGGAAATTTTTAATGAGGAATCCCTGTTTCATTATTAAAAAAATAATCAAGCTATATGAGAAAAATCTTAGTAATAGAGTCTCAAAAACTGGGAGAGAAGAAGTTTTAAATTTTAAAATGTATTAAGCTGTAAGTTACCATCTCAAGTTAACCTTTTGGATCCGGGCTGTTTTTTAGAAATTTTTCTTTCGACCCATGTAGTACGACAGTTGAACCACAGATTTCTTTTCCATTGAAAAGAGAAGGCATAAACTGTCGTTCCAGTTGTATGAAACCTTGAAAAAATCCCCGGCTCCAAAGGGTTCGAGTGAAAATCTCAACCCCGTCCTCTAAAAAAAAAAAGACTTACGGTACAGCATGTGTATTGCCTGGCTCCTAAAGGTTAAAGTATTTCAAAACTGCAAACATATCCTGACAGCCCAGTTATAACATCTAGTGTCTTAGTTTTTGGCCTCTTCAAGTACATGATAGATGGCTATTCCATGATAATGTCACCATTGGGTCATTCCATGTCAAATCAACACAATTTTGGAAGAGTTTCATAATTGATGTCTCAGATTTTCATGATTTTTGGTATGCAGCATTATATCATAGACATATGAAAAAATACCAAATTTCAGTTACATAGCACAATTATTTTTGAAGTTATAAATTTTTTAAATTTTAAATTTCTTTGAAAAAACACGATACTTTAACACATTAAAATGCCTATAGGCTCGCAACCAGTGGTGATATTAACCTGGGACTGGTCTCATTTTATAGCTGTTGAATAGGGCTTTATTATGATATGCTACAACATAGGGGTTAAATTTAAAAAAAATTTAAATTTTAAAATTAAATTTTAAATTTTTCAAAAAGTGGCAATTTTAAAAATTCCAAAAAATTACCAAAAATTGTTTGTGATGTCTTGATACATATTGCAAAATTCTATGATGGGATCTCAATGGGATCAGGAGATACAGGGCTTCAGAGATACACATGTTTTGTCAATAATATACCATATTAGTAAAATTTTATTGTTTTTGAACTAATTTTCCTATGCAATGTGCAGGATCCTATTACGCAGTGATTACTTCATTTTACCATGTTTGCAAACCTCTCATTTGCCTACATATAGAGGGAAACCCCCTTTTACTCAGATAAAAAGGGAATTTCCCTTGGGGAAACCCCTTTAACCAGGTGAAAGCTGATTGGAATACAAGTAAGGGAAATTCCCTTTAACTGTAAGAAAAGGGAGATTTCCCTCCGTGGGGGGATTCCCCTTTTCACAAGTATAAGCTGATTGGTCAAGCAGACAAAATCACTCATTTACAGCTAGTTTAGCATCACAGTTGCTTGTAGGAAGTTCATTTGATGTTTCATGTGATGTTGTATCAAGAAGATAACTTATTTCTTGGCCCCTGCACGTTTCCTTGCTGATTTCTCCCTATTTATCACTTTCATGATGGATACCACTAACAAGATAGTAAAAATGGATTGCTTTAACCCTTTTAATAAGCCAAATCACTCCCATGCAAGAAAAAGACTGAGACGTGTTACTTCATGGATGTGTGACTTGATTCCAGGAACATCCGAGTTATCCGTGGTCTGTGATAGTTGTAGGAAGCAGCTGACAAAGTTGAAAAATGAAAAAGATGGGGAAACTTCCCCTGGAACTAGCAAGGTACCTGAAGAAAGTCAGTCTGATACTGAAATTGAAGAATCACCTATAGATATACCATTTTCAAATGAATCTGAAGCTCTGAGTTCCCTTAACAGCTCTCTTTTAGAGATGGGAGAGTCGCCTGTAGACAAAAAAAGGATACAATCAAAAATTTACTCTACTGAAAAGGCCAACCGAATCAATGTGGCTGTCAAGAGAAAACTGCTAGTGAATGCATCGAGCGATAAAGAGAATGATGATTCACAAGACGAGTTCTTTACACATGTGAAAAAACTGTACAACAGCTTCACTAGTAGGAAGAAGAAGCTTCAACTGCTGACTCTTATGCCTGACAGCTGGAGTGTGAGGAAAGTAATGCGGGAATTTTCAGCCCCTAACTATTTAGTTCGACAAGCCAAGACATTGTTGAAAGAAAAGGGCGCCTTGTCTGGTCCTGATATGAAACCAGGAAAAAGTTTATCAAAGCATACCGTTGATATTGTGAAAGGATTTTATACAAGTGACGAAATAAGCCGAGCAATGCCGGGGATTAAGGACTTTATATCAGTGAAAGACCACAGCACAGGTACTAAAGAACATGTTGCAAAAAGGTTGATGCTTAATAATTTAAAAGAAGCCTATGAAGTTTTCAAAGAAAAATTCCCAGCTGTAAAAGTAGGATTTTCTAAATTTGCAGAGCTGAGACCCAAAAATTGTGTGCTAGCAGGCCAGAGTGGAACACACTCAGTCTGTGTGTGCACTACTCATCAGAATGTGAAGCTTATGTTTGAAAATGGAAGAATGAGCTCAATGACAGATGGAAAAATAAAAACATACAAGGACTGCCTGCAAATGATGGTTTGCAGCTCCCCACCATCAACTGACTGCTTCTTTTCAACTTGTGTGTCATGTCCGGGTACCAGAGGGATTAGAGAACTTTTGGAAAAAGCATATGAAGACAATGCAATTGAGACTATCACATACAGACAGTGGATCTCTGTGGATCGATGTAACTTAGAAATTATCCAAAAACCGGTTAGTGAATTTATTGATGTATTTTGTGATAAACTTCCTATCTTACTTCGTCATCACTTTATAGCAAAAGAACTAAGTGCATTTTTGAGACACACAAAGGAAAATCTTCTGGAATGTGAAGTAGCTGTTATTTGTGACTTTTCTGAGAATTATTCTATTATTATTCTGAGAATTATTCAAGACGAGGCACAATCATATCATTGGTCGAATACTCAGGCAACCATTCACCCTTTTGTGGTATATTTTAAAGAGAAGGAAGTTGAGCATTTAAATTTCGTAATAATATCAGACTGCCTCAACCACAACACTACAGCTGTCTACCTGTTCCAGAAAAAAATTGATGGAATACTTGAAGTGCAAAGACTATAGCTGAAAACTGGAAAATTTGGTTAGTAGCCAGTGGCCAGTGGACTCAATTATATTAGTCTCCACTTTTTAAAGTTAGTCGCCACTTTTTAAAACTGCAACTAACGAAGTACTGTTAATACGTTTTACATTTTATATGTTTTTAAATGGGTTCCAGAAGCGTTCAATACATATTGATGTAAACCAGCAAGTTGTATATTTATTTGTATGTTTCCTTTATATAGTCCCTTTAAAATCGTATAAACGGTGCTTCACTTTATGTTTCAAATTTTTATGAATAACGAAAAAAAGTATCAGAATATCGCTCACGTAAGAAAGGTGATACAACTCAAAAGCACAAATTTTTACAGAAGAGATAGAAAATAATTTAAACTTTAAGTACAGCCTAAAACAAGGAAAAGTTCAGTTTTAGAGCATTACTAACTGATTTTGCAAACCATAGAGACCCTTATGATTTTTTTTTTTTTTTTTGTAAACAACATCTCAAACTGTTATATATTTCTACATGGACCGCAAAATTTACCCATTTGCTCAGTCATAAATAGGATCAAGTCAAAAGTAATTAACCAGTTTCATACTCTATTCATAATACTTAACTAACATTTTATATAAAACAAAAATGCATACCGTATATACTCGCGTATAAGTTGAAAAATTTAGTCCAAAAAATGAAGTTGAAAGTTAGGGGGTCGACTTATACGCGGGGCAGAATTTCCGAAAAATTTTCCCGAACAACTTTTGGAAAAAAAACACTCAAAAACGAGGAGATTTTTCAGATTCAGTCCAACTATTTTAAACAGACGCTAAAGAAGTAAATACTCATACATTCTACTGTATTTTTGCATGATTTGATTGTGAAATAAAGAATAAATATTTACAATAAACGACCGACGTCGTGAAAACTGCGGGAATCGCGAATTCGCGAATTTTCCGATTGATGGTGTTTATCCTTTTGAAACAGAATGTAATACGGCTACATCGCAAAATTTATTGATAATAATAATGCAAAATAAAAGCAACAAATAGCAAAAATCGTCGCTGCAAAATCGAACCCTTACAAAAACCGCGATCGTAAAATCGAACCCTTTACAAAAATCGCGATCGCAAAAATAAACTCTTTTTGTAAAAAAGAATAACAATCGGGTTATTTTTAACACAAGAAAGCTCACTGCATTCCATTTTCCTTCTTTTTAAAACGCTTATATATTTAAAAATCGCGGTAAAACGTTCCCGGATCGGTCCCGTTTTACAAATATCGAGATCGCAAAAATGAACCCTTTTAGTGAAAAGGAATGACAATCGTGCTGTTTTTAACACAAGAATGTTCCAGTGCATTTCAATTTCCTTCTTTTCAAAACATTTATATTTAAAAATCGCGGCAAAAGGTTCCCGATCATTTCAGAAAGTGCGGTCTCGACTTATACGCGGGTTTTCGATTTTTTCCCGATTTTCCTTAAAAAAGTAGGGGGGTCGACTTATACGCGAGATCGACCTATACGCGAGTATATACGGTAGTTATACGTATCTTCTCTATATATATTTGCTGATTTTCTGACTAAAAGAATGTAGTATTTTATAATGATGAGTTTTAGTTAACAACTGGAAACATTTAAAAATAGAGTAATAAATAATGCTAAAAACAAGAAACCAGAGTTAAATTGTTTATTTAAACACATCATGTACTTGATTAAAATAGTATGATAAGTTTCAATTATTTATATATGCTCTGAAAAAGAAAAAGGTTTTTAAATTTGTATTGAGATTTAATTGATCTTATTAAAACTGTTTAAAAATATATAACATTTTAACGAAAAACGATGTTATTTTAAGTGACTCCTCTTCTTCAATTTTGCGCTTTCCCCCACGTGATCGCTGAGCAGCCATTCCAAAGCAGGTGGCACGTGCAGGGTTCAAAGTTCAAAGTGCAAATGACGAATGGCGGTTCCTTGTGGCTCAATTTCTCCCTCTAGCGATGGGGAGAAGAGGTGGGGAAAGAAATACATGGAAGTAGCGCGGAACAGGAGGGGGGAAATGTGGTTCGATTGGGAATGTTTAGAGTGACTGAGCAAGAGTGGCGACCAAGGGTGGCGATCGATGCCACATTTTTTAATCACCACTTTTGCAACTTTAATCGCCACGTGGCGAGTGGCGACCGCTAATTTTCAGCTATAGCAAAGACCTGTCAAAAAATTTTTCTATTTCTCTGACGGCTCTGCAGCCCAATACAAAAATAAAAAAAAAATTATTAACTTGTGTAAATTACAAGCAAGATTTTGGAGCTGAGGCTGAATGGCACTTTTCAGCTACAGCACATGGCAAAGGTCCATGCGATGGGCTCGGGCCACAGTAAAAAGACTAGCCGCCAGAGCAAGCCTACAAAGACCGTATCAGGACCAAATCACGAATGCAAGGCAATTATTTGAATGGTCACATAAGAACATAGCTAACATCGACTTTGTATTTGTGACCATTGAAGAATACATTAAAACTGAAGAACAACTGGCTAACCGGTACGATACAGCTCTAACTATATCAGGAACCCAAAAATTTCATGCCTTTATACCTCTCAGATGTGGAACCAAAGTAAATGCAAAGTTATTTTCTTCTGCAGATGTTTCAAGCATATTTCCTGTTTTGAAGGACGTTCAGCAGACATCATTTTCAGACATTAGTGGGTATATAACATCTATCTATAATGACACTTGGTGGTTGAGTTATGTTCTGGATAAAGATGAAGACAGCAGTCAAGTGCAAGTTACATTCCTCCATCCTTCAGGTCCGTCATCCTCATTTATATATCCCACACCACCTGACACACTGTGGATCCCATTTTCAGATGTAATGTGCAAAGTGAACCCCACCACTCAGACTGGCAGAACATAGTTTACCAGACAGTGAACTAAACAAATGTGTGGGTATCTTCCAACAATTGAAGTCTTCATAAATTAATTTGTTAATAATTAACTCATAAAATAAGGCTGAGAATGGTAAGTGTCTATGTGATATTCCTCTATTTAAAAAATTAAAAGTAATAGCCACTGCTTGTTTTATTGATATGTGTTGTTTGTTTCATTCAATGAACTGTACAAAATTTCCTCTGTTGATACTAATTCTGGTATTTTTCACAAAACGTGTATTTCTGAAGCCCTGTATCTCCTGATCCCATTGAGATCCCATCATAGAATTTTGCAATATGTATTAAGACATCACAAACAATTTTTGGTAATTTTTTGGAATTTTTAAAATTGCCACTTTTTGAAAAATTTAAAATTTAATTTTAAAATTTAAATTTTTTTAAAAATTTAACCCCTATGTTGTAGCATATCATAATAAAGCCCTATTCAACAGCTTTAAAATGAGACCAGTCCCAGGTTAATATCACCACTGGTTGCGAGCCTATAGGCATTTTAATGTGTTAAAGTATGGAGTTTTTTCAAAGAAATTTAAAATTTAAAAAATTTATAACTTCAAAAATAATTGTGCTATGTAACTGAAATTTGGTATTTTTTCATATGTCTATGATATAATGCTGCATACCAAAAATCATGAAAATCTGAGACATCAAGTCTGAATCAGTGTGTTGATTTCACATGGAATGACCCTTTTTTGTCCTGCATGTGACACGCATATATATTTTATTTAAAAAAATAGTACTTTTAAAACTACTACTTAGTAAGTACTACTTAGTACTTAATGAGCAAAGTGTTTTCCCCAAGAAATCCCACACCTGTTTGTGATTTCTGAACCAACGAAATTTTGCTCATTACCCTTTGAAGTCACTACTGTCTAAAAATTTTTTGTACGACCTCCGCCGCATCTGCGCACGCGTCCAAGTCTCTTCGGACTTTCTCGAAATAGGGGGGAAAAGCAACGAGGAAGTAGTAAGCGAACAAAAGCTGAAGGCATCGGGTAGTGCGCATCCAAAACCTTACTCCCCTTTTTCAGATGGAAGCGTCCGTGGCTGCCAGGCGCACAAAACGCAAACAGACAGTACTTTTTAATGAAATAGCTGAGCATCACATGCCCGGACAAGATTGCAGCCTTTTCGTGGAATGGCCCTACATCAGGGACCAGACTTATATTTCAGGGAGGGTTTTACCAAACACTTTCCTCGTGAAATGTTTTTGATCAATACCATTAGATTTCATTGGTATATTCTATTGATTTTTGTGACAATATGTTATTTAAATGAGAGAATGTTACTTTAAGGACATTAACAGGAGCAAATTTAAAAAAAAAAAGTATCTCTTAAATGAGAGAGAAAAAATCATAACTTTTCTCCTGTCTATTATTCAACGCCTTTTTAACAGCAAAATATAAATGAATATGCTCATATAAGTGCAGTCAAAGTAATTCTGAAATTAATAATTTTTGAGTTCTACAATACGTTAAATATTCATTTTGGCACTTTCAAATGTACAGAATTTTTATGTTTCACTTTGTGTCATGTATTAACAATTTGAAAGAAAATGCTGTACTGTTTTGTAATAAAGGAAAGTTTTCATTTCATTTTTCAAGTGAGATTGAAAACTAAATAAATCAATAAAAGATAAAATAATGATGATATTTTTTTCGGTAAAATAAGTAAAATGAAAAACTTCTTTTGGTATAGTTTTGAAAATTTTTGGAGGGGGTTTGAACCCTAAATATGGCCCTACCCTGCGTTATTTTGATGAGTTCGTGAGAAAACAAAAAAAAAAAAAATTTTTTTTTGAAGGGGGCTTGTTTTGAGAAAGCTTTTTTATTTTACCTTCAAACTTTCAATTTTGGGCATTTGATGTAATCTTGTCATTAGCAACTCTGATATACATGCATTCTTTTCTTTCTTGCAAATGCTCTTATTTGTGTTGAATTTAAGTGCTCATTTGCTACATATCTAGAATGCTTAGCAGTGCATTGGAATATAGTTGTTAGATTCATTTTAATAATGATAGATTAGTGCACGAATGTGATGCACATTTAAATAAAAATATTTATTTAGTTATTTTTCTTAGATGTGGGATTGCATGTATGAACTGGAAGATAATTAGCTAATCAATTACAAATAATTGATGCTGCTAGCTTTTTTTTTTTTTTTTGTGGCTTAAATGTTCTTAATTTAATGCAGGGAATGTTCTTAATTTAATATAAAAAATTTACTTTTCTTAATTACATTTTATGAGGTACCCTGTCCTCTTCTCTCTAAGTCTCAGCTCAGCCACTCCCTCCTCCCCCCCCCTGAAATGATTTGTCTGCATACGCCACTGATAAGTACCTCTGCATAAATGTATGTTAATTTCTTTGTAGGTGGTTATTCAAGGACCTCTTGATTGCAGGTTTGGAGTTGTGTTGTTGACTGCTGATAAAATAAAAGTTTTAGGTGGTGAAGTTGAAAGTAAGCTACAGCAATTTTCTCGACTGGCTCTTCTACGAGAGACATTGTAAGTTGTGTTAAGAACATTTCTGTGCTTTATACTTGGTACTGTATAGCACTGAAGTTGTACCAGTTCTCTGGCCTTTTCCCTCTCCAACATGATTTTTTAGTTTTTTCCATGTTTTCAAAAGTAGAAAATACATAAAGCAGTAAGTTACCACTCCTAAGACAAGGCTAAGTCAGAAAAAAGCAATACACCACCAACTCTGTTATTCCATACAAGGTCTTGGATGTAATAACCGAGTTGATGGAAAATACATGTTCAATTGAGGTAGAACTTCATAGGTTTCATTTATTAAAAAAAAAAGAAAGAAAAAACCTAAAACTTAAATTATTCAAGTTGTGCACATAACATTTATCATAGAAACTATTATTAATGTTTAATACATTAACTTTTTTCTATTCAACATGTTTTTTTTTCTGAAAAATAAATTCTTAATGATGTCCCCCCCCCTCCCCCAAACCCCACATTTTCCTGATAAAACCAAAAATAAAAATCTACCTATTTTTTGCAAAATCCTAGAATAAGCAAGTTCTTTGAGGTTTTTTAAATAACATACAAAAAGAAAGAAAGAAATCACCAAGCATAATATTTTTGGTTCTTAAATGACTGGAATTATATTCTGAGTTAGGTTTCCTTTAAAAATGTCAAGCAAATTTAAACCTGTGACTTTAGTTGTTTTGCATGCACTTCCATATTTTCTTTCTTGCATGAATTTCTTTTTTTTTTTTTTCTTTTTTTTTTGAAACTTTATACCCGATTCTTGATAGGCAATATAGCTTCAAATTAATGGTTTTGAAGATGATTAAATTACTAAATACTCTCTACTGCTCTCCTGTTTACTTTATAATGTTGTTTCGCAGTGCATGCTAAAAAGCTTATTATACTAATTTTTACTAATTTTTATTAACTAATTGATTTTTTTACATGTTTATTGTTATGTGCATAATATATAGCTTTCTACCATTCATAAGTATTATTACACTTTTTTTTTATTTTGTGGGCTATGTCAAGGATGAGTAATAAGTGGCCTTAAACCAGTATCCTTGGCTTGAGTTTTTTAAGAGAACAAACAAATATTAGAAACCAATAAAATAAATTTAGAACACAGAATAAAAATCTGAAACAATTATCACTAAGATTCTCCTCATGGCCTCAGAAAATACTTAATTTGTGCAACTATTCAATAATGATAATTTCATTTTTCAAATGTAGTTTTAAAATAAATGAGAAAATTGAAATTCAATAGCATTAATTATTTTTTCAGTGAGAAACTACGAAAAGCATTTTTGTAATAGTTCTGAAAATTTTTGGAGGGGGTTTGAACCCTAAAAACCCACCCCTGTGTTTATATTGCAATCATGTTTTTTTCTGCCAAATATGCAAATACTGTGCTTAATTGAACTTTTTTTTAAAGACAGATTCCAAATAATGAAGCAAATGCTGTCCCGGAAAATCATGGAAGTGTTGCCAACGCTCCACCATCCAGAAGTGGCAATGCAAATGATGTGCCTATTTCTGTCCCTAGTCAAAGTCATACAAATGTGCAGAGAAGCGATGTGAATGTCTGGCAAAATCCTCCCATAAGTAGCCATACCAGAAACAGCTCCAATTCCACTCGAAACAGAGACAGAGTCCCTCATCTTTATCAAGGAACATCTTCATCATCTGGGAACAACCCGAATCAAGTGCAGGAGTTTGCAGCAGATGATAACTTCTTTGATAGCGATGATGACGACTTCACTCAATCGTTAGATTTGGAAGCCATTGATGAGATTGAAAAAGAAAATAGTCAGAGGCCAGTTGAAGTGAGATTTATTTTTAACATCATTTTGTCACTTTATTAATATGCTTGTATTAGTTTCACATATGGGTTTGTTTGTATGTATGTATGTAGCGTTAAATAAAAGATAAAATTCACTCTCTCTAC